>SKCR01044174.1:0-102529 GCA_019454045.1 Zanthoxylum bungeanum
GAAGTCTGAAATTTGGGTAGGTGTATTTGGTCTTAACCTGAGACTTGCACCGCTAATACTTGCGACAATCATATACTTTGGTTGCGGTCGTCCAGGGCTTTAATAGGTTCTGTGTACACCAATGCTGGGTATATTGAGAATCGTAGTGTGTTGGGTGTGATGTCAAGACGGAAGTATCACTCCAGTCATAGTGGAGATGATTGTCACGTAGGATACGGGACTGGTTCTCTTAAATGCTGCAGCTATCGGGATAAAAAGACAAGGTCAGGTTTATCCGATTTTAGAGACTAGTCACCAGACATCTGACATGTGCTTCGTACGGGGCAGACACAATTCTAGCCCCAGGCCTAACACGTGATCATCCGATACTGGACAGAAATACGCAATGCTACGTATACTACGCCCGATATAGATCTTTATTCTGTAAAGATATTTCCGGAGAATTGGGAAGGCATGGCTCTTTTTGCTAGAGGCCAACCTTGTCTTGTAAATCGGTATAAACGTAGTACTTGGTACTTACGTGTTCGGATAGTCCGACGACCGGATTTACTGCCAACATATCCGGGGATCTCAGGGTCGCTTCCCAAAGATTCACCGATGACGTATGACTCGCACCTTTTAATTAATCTAGGATTAATTAGAAGAGAGAGAAAATTAATCTGGGATTAATAGCGGAGATATTTTATCTGGGATAAAATATCAATTAAAGAGAGATAACGATTAATCTAGAATTAATCGATAAATTAATATATTTGATATATTAAACGAAATTAAGATTTCGACGCGGAATTAAAATTAGATTTTAATTCGGGCGAACGAATTAATTTAGAATTAATTCGTTAGTGACGTGAATAGTAATTATGCTAGGCATGATTATTTAATTAAATTAGATTTAATTATGTCGCAACGGAAAATTTGTTAATTTGGAATTAGCGAACCCGAGCCCGGGATTATTTGCGAACTCATTCGTATTTCGAATTCGAGTGCGACACGCAAGTCAAATCAAGCGTCAAATCGCTAGTCGCATCTAGCGTCACATCATTCGTTAATCAAGTGATGGATGTCTTTCACTTTGAGTGATTGACGCCAGTCACTATTCATTGATTGATGGCAAGTGATGTTTGTGGTTGGCAAGCATTTATTGCTTTAATTGCTTGACTTTTTTGGAGGCAAAAATTGTGTATATGTTTTTGGGAAAATCATTTACCAATTTTTGTAACAAAAACCATCTCTCTATCCTCTCTTTCTTCTTCCTCTCACACGCCCTTGGGGTCATTTTTCTGGTTGTGTTTGCTGTGAAAAACCGAGAGGATGGGAAGCTTAAGGTCATGATTTTGTGGCAAAATCAAGAGTGCTAACACACTATGAAGACATGCGAAGGTGATAGGGAAGTCCACCCATGAGCCGGGAATCGTTCGACGAAGCTTGGAGCTTGACGAAGGAGCTCAAATGGCCGAAACCAGTGAGCTGCACACCCTCACTGCCGAGCAAAAATAATTTTGTGTTGCCTACCGCGTCGCTCAACCGCTCGATGTAAGTATTCCGCAACTTCGTTGATTTGTATTTGCACATATTTCATGCTTGTTTATGATCTTGGGACCTTAATAGAAACCAACACAGACCTCTGCCTGTTCGTTGGGTGTGGACTGATGCTCATGATATTTTGTGTGTATCAAGATAGGATCTGTCAGTCCTGTGTACAGGGCATAGGCATCCGCACGTGTTTATGATCTAGTAAATCCATGGCCGTGGTATAACTTCGGAAATGAGTTCCGAGTGTTATTTAGAGATCGTAAATTGAAATTCGACTGTATTAAACCGAACGGATTTGACGTTGTTATCTATATCCCTGGTATAATACGGATAGCCTGTGACGGAGGGATTATACGTATGTTATGATCTCGGCTTGTATAGTTTAGTGAGATTATATGTGGTCGTCATAATCCATGAGTGGGTGGATTATGGACACAAAATTAGATTTCGTGACGGATAAACCTAAACTTAGAGAGTCCCACAATATGAAGTGTACTCGTTGAGCACTTGAGCAACTCGATATGAATAATACGGATTATTCATAATACTTCACCACATTAAATGAGTTAATTCATATCGTTTAATCGATTAAACGATAACACATGCATTATGGGATTTTGTCCGCTAATAATTATTGTGTATTTGTATTTGATACATAATATGATTAGATACACATTAATTATTCGTCAAATGAGATTTTGACACATGCCATAAATATATGTATTTGATATTTATTGTAAATAATAATACATATATAATAATTATTACATTAATTGATTATTTGAATATTTAATTATTAAATATTTCAATAATTAATCAAACTTTTCCATAAATGTTATGGAGTTTATCCATTTATTATTGGACAAAATGGCATGTATTAATTATATTTTATGTGTGCCAATTTGATTGGTTTACATAAAGTGTTTTTTGGATTTGATTTGATTAAATAATTGAAAGGACAAAATTGCCCCTAAACTAGCCAATTTCGGTCAACTATAAAGGAAAGAGAAAAATTCTTTTCTTTACCTTCTTTATTCCTTCACTGTCGAGAATACTCAAAAGAAAATGGGTTTCACTTTGCTTGATGGATCAAGTGAAAAAATAAAGAAGAAAATCAAAGAAAATGCTTAGGAAAATGAAAGATTAAGGTAATTCCTCTATTCCCTGAGTTTAGAAATTGTGTTTCATGTTTCTTGTTGATCTTATGAGATCTAGGGTTTCTTCTTTGTTATAAAAATTGGGGTTTTTGGTTTTGGAGGATGGATTGGAAGTGATTGAAGCATGTGTGAAGTGATTTGGAAGTAATTAATGTAATTATATTCCAATTTGTTCATTTGTTGTTGGACAACCTTTATTGCCATTCTAGAGTGTGGTAACCACTCTTATTATGCATAGAATTTTTCTAGAGTTGTTCATGTATGGTGACTTTGAATTGGTGTTTGATTAATTATATTAATCTTGGAAAAATTGGATTTAAAGCATGTATTTTGGCCATTTTCTATTTTCTGATCACACCTGGAAATTATTCTGATTTGGTGATGAAAATATTCTCTTTTGAATGTATTGGATGTGTTTTAGGAGTTGGAATAATTGTCGGAAAGTGTTTCCGAGTTGAAATTAACGAAAACGACCAAAAATAGTATTACCGGGTGACAGCTGTCCAAACAGTGAGTTCTTCATTGTTTGGGCAGCCCATGAACTGCCCTTACACTATTGGGGCTGACCTGGGCAGTCCCCATAAGTTTCGGGTGGTTGGTTCAATCAAAAACGCATTTTGCGTCATTTTGCGGAAAAACGATTTTCATAAAAGTTTCGCTAGGTTTCAACCTTATTTATATTAATATTTGATATTGAATAAATAGGTTTAGGTGAAATATGAATAAATTATTCATATTAGATATTGAATAATTTATTTTGTATTTTGAAAAAGTTTTAAATTACGATTTCGCCCGACCCGCGCTTCCGCTGCGCCCATCATCTAAAACCCCAACAAAAATGGTATCAGAGCGGGTCTGATGCTTCATCCTTTACATTACTCATGCTTTATATTTGATATATAATCCAATTTTAATGTTCGCACATGCTTGAAATCTATATATGTTTCTTTACTTTTCGGTTCTTCGCTAACGAAAATGTAACAGAAATTTAATTGTTAAATTAAGTTATATTTTCTATTGGTAGAATTGAATTGTTTAGAAAATGATTTATATTATAATTCTGCATTTAATGTAGAGTATAGCTTCTATATGAAAATCCTCGCTTTTAAATATGCTGTAAAGTAACGTGTATTGGATACATGTTTCTTGGTCCGTCTCGTCAGTACTGTTTGTGGGTATCTTTCTATAACTGCATCCGAGATCGTGCCAAAGCTGTGAGACTGTAGGTTATAGAATTATTATCCATACCAATTGTATATTGATACTGGACAAATTCAAGTGAAAGTGGAAATCCTAAACATGCCAAAGCTGTCAGGACTTCACCGGTAGCTTGAGTATGTCATTGACAAGTGAAGCCTTGATACGCCTCCTTGTGAACGTGCCAAAGCTGTCATAACGAGAAACGGTCAGGACCAAAACCAGGAGTCACTGGTGAGTGATTGACAAAGAGTTGTATACCTAATGAATATACGTAGGCGAGATTGTGCCAAAGCTGTGAGTCGAAATATATTCATGGGATCCTACTCTCACTATGTAATTTGATTTAATTACTGAATTCCCATTATCCGTTGGGGATTACGGTATTACGTAAAATAGTGGGAGTCACTACTGAGTTTAAAATCCAAAATAAACAGTGTGTAATTTTCTTGGTATATTTTAATTTACTGCTTTTCCTATATTTCTAATTCTATATTATTATAGAATTATGCTTCTAATGGACTGCATGCTTGTTACTTGAATAGGTTTTCTGACTTTACTTATGGTTGCGTAATTCTAGAATAGGTTCTAGATAGACAGTAGACTTAGATAGTGTTAGATTAGTTCAAACCATCGAGAACTGTTGTTCCGATTTCCTTGTAAATCAAGATGGTTTGTGACTTAGTTACTAAGTCACGATAGGTAATCTAAAAGGATATCTGTTTTAGGATATTAGTCTAGTAAGAATTATTTCTTATGTAGTATGAATTGACTTGAATAGTTCATGTCTCGAGATTCTTGACTGGCATTAAGAAAACCCATTTAGTATTTGTTTATTTTATAATGACATTTCTTGGCTTTAGTGACTTTTAGAAGTCGCGTGTCTGACACAGTTTGCTAATCAATTATTTGCAATTGTTGTGAATAATTGAATGCAAATTATAAAGCTAAAGAAAGAAGATACATATAGTTGTGTATAGAGAATATTGATTCTCACAATACGACAACTGTAGGTATTGGATACCGGATCTACTGTCTAGTTATTTAAAATAACGTTTAATAACTGTTTTGATATTTGTTATCAGTACTTGTGACTATTTGATAGTTACTTGTTATGTATAAACAGTTGTTACATATTTTGAGACGACTAGTAGTGTCATTAATGAAAAGATAAACATTAAGAAAATATTCGGTAAAAGAAATAACTTAGAACAGTGCTTTATGAGTTTTTATCACATAAGCATTAGATGCTTGTTCCTTATGGTAAAGGATGGTCTGATACGAGATCACACCACATATCCTTATCCATTTAATGAATATTGTATTCAGGAAGTGATTAAATCTCATTTAACTAATGATCATCATTGGACCACAAGATTTATTAGACTAATACATTGGATGTATATGG
This sequence comes from Zanthoxylum bungeanum, assembly GCA_019454045.1. Taxonomy (NCBI): domain Eukaryota; kingdom Viridiplantae; phylum Streptophyta; class Magnoliopsida; order Sapindales; family Rutaceae; genus Zanthoxylum; species Zanthoxylum bungeanum. The sequence continues at coordinate 5,296 of SKCR01044174.1, forward strand.
TTTAATGAATTGATAATTGCCTTAGATAGTTTTCTATGCTCCGTAACTTAGTTAATGATTTGTCATGACTTAGTTACGTGTTTCTAATAGAGAACATATTGAACGTCTTGAATGGTTCGAGAACTTTCAATATGTTTCTAATGAAACGCGGATAGAATATTTTGAATGGTTCAAGAATATTCTATTTGTAGTGTTGAAAACTAAAAAATTCATTGTGAGTCTTTGAAGTGTTAGAATATGTATGATATGATCAAACACATGAATTTATGGCAATTAGTTCTAAAATTATTTAATGAATGTGATTATTAATCAATATTAAACTTCTGCGATTCCATTTTAATGGAATTGGTAAGTGGGAGTTATCGAATCTTATATGATTTGATTCGTTGATATTAAGTGTTACCAAATTGGTTTTCAATACTCTTGGGGTTATGCTCCAATAACACTAATTCATCTCTTTAATTAAGATTCCATTTGTTTCTACAATTACATATATGATATGTATAGTAGAAAATTCGAATCTTGAAAAGTTTGAGATTTGAATCTTTCTTTTGTATAATGGTTATATAAATGAAAGTACTTGTGCCTCGGAGGTACGAGTGAAAGGTTTATCGTTTATTCTATTTAATAGAATATTGTATTCTATTTGATAGAATATCTTTTCTACGATCCTGAGTAATGAAATTGTTTTATTACTTGGTAGTTAACATTGGATGTTGACGATTGCATAAAAGATTTGATATACTGAAGTCAAATGTGAGAATGATAAACTATAAGTGGAAATACGTAATTAATATGATGAAAAGACCCTGAGAAAACTTTCTTATAAGTCTAATAGGATGTCAGAATCATTTACAAAGTATTCGATACTTAATGGTTCTGTTGTTTTCTTATTGAAGAAAATTATCCTATAACTTATAGTGGGAGCGATATTTGATATCGATTCCGGAACTTAGCATTGAACCATAGATTTAAGTTTGTTCATGGCTAACGACGATCAAGTTTTGAACTTGATTAGGCTTTCGTTATGAATAGTTCATAAAATATGCAAATTATTTGTGCAGCAAAAGCAAAGTGAGCTCGATAAAGGTTTGACCTTTATAGTATGACAATGAGAAAGGTTATGCTAAGTAGTCTATTGTAGATTTTGAGAAAATTTGTCTCTGGTCGCACTAATTGAACAATTAAAGATCTGTTGGTTAATGTTGATATTGAACTGTATTTTGGCTAAATGATGTAAAGTGGCGTTCTTGATTGATTTCTTCGAATGAGAGATCCGTTGTGATTTCTTTGTTTGAAGAAATTAATTCTAGAATGGCCCTAGAGTATATATTCTGCTAAGATCACAGTGTGATATACTAGATTATGGAGCCTATTGTAAACTCAGATAAGTTTTCCGGAAATTCGTGTTCTCTGATTTTGATATCAGCGAGATTGTCTGGTTTTATCGAAGTATAGAGAATATGTATTTGTCAGTAGGGTCAGTGGGAGTGTACAAATTTCTTTCTAGTATTACATATCCTGAGTTTTCTTTTCTCCGTAGAAGTAGTGAGAGTAGTCTCTGTTATATTTGATATAAAGTTTTATATATGATATAAAACTAAGAGACTTGTAAGATACTCTCATAAGTCGCATATTAGATATGATCTAATAAAGGACACATCAAGACTATCTGTATGAAAGTTAGTGTAACTATTTGACAGTTAACGTAACTTTTATGTATATAGTATTCATCTTTCGTAAAGGATGATTCCTTTATCGAAAGATAGAATGATTGGAATGTCTAGTCAATATTGTGCATCATAGGATGATGGCGTAGTGAATACTATATTATGTGTGATTAAAGATATCAATTTAATCGTAATTGTTACGAGTTATTTTGATATGCAGTATACCATATGATGGGTCTAGAAACATGTTCTTTGAGATATTAAGAACGAGTTTTTCATACATGGAGAATTTAGTCTGCAACCATAAGGTCAGATTAGTTTTGATTCTAATTATGACATTAGATGGTCTATGTCATATAAAGTCAGAAAAGATGCAGTGGGAGTGTCACCATTGATTCTACTGAATAAGTGAAATCAGCTGCAACTTTTGAAGTATTGACTTATGAATTTGCAAAATGACTCTATTGATTAGAAGTTTTCATATTACTGTGGTGCTTGTGGTTGTCTCAAAGTATTTGGATTTGATTTCTAAATACATAGACAACTTAGTAGCAATAGCACAGTACTGATATAACATCTGAGTCATATTGATGTGGAATTTGGATTCTACAAAAAATAAATGATGCTGGTTAAGGAAAACGGTTGGGTTTGTTGGACATACTCGATTTGTTAAAGCATGCTTACTTGTTGGTGCCTACCTCTTGAGTTCTGGTGAGCTCTTGAGGGCCATGAGTATGCGATACATATTGATATGTGTATATGATACTGTGGATTGGCACTAGAGCAAATGGGAGAAATTGTTAGGTTTGGTGCTCGGAGTGCCAATCCGGATCGTATTTATGTCCAATTCATAAATACGAGTGATTCAATTTTCCATAATATTACTAATTTAACGGTAGCACCATTGTCTTTTATATACTTATTCGATTTAATTGTAATTAGATATCTGATTACGATTAGATCGAAACTGAATCTGGTTCAGTGATACGTGTATATTAGACAAAAACCCTAGGATTTACAATATAGTGCGCAGTTACAACGTAGTTTGTAATTGACATTGGGAAGCGCACTATTAGTTGTATATCCTTAAATAAAGTTCCTGGTCAAGATTTACTAACACGGGTCGGTTAGTAAAATTTGTTGAGACCAGTACATGTCGTATATCATGACTTGGTCCGATGGTTTATCCTAGTGAACCATTAGTCTTAGGAGACTCGTATAGACATGTAGGTGTTTATTTGATAAGACATTGAATGACTCATTGAAGGTTTCCTAATAGATGGTACACCAACGTCAAGAGGAACCTTCTCGAGTTGAGCGAGCATAGTGGTCTTCGACTTGAGATACCACTGTGGATATATGAGTTATCCTCTACACTTTGATGGCAGTCACGTCAACGATCTAGTCATGATCAGACTGTTGGACAATTATGACCCATAGCGTCACTATTTGTAAAAGACATTGTGGTTTTTGTACAAATTAACTATGTGACAATGGAAATTGCATTTTATCATTTTGTAATTTGATTACTTGAATATATAAATGATAAAAGTCCTTATGATTAGTTCCGGATTATAAGATATGAGACAATATCAATCCATAAAGGTTTAATCATTAAATATCCCTAGTCGTAGTATTATCGAGACTAGACATCGATAATGCGGAATAGACTAGTATTGCACTTGTGCGTGTTATGGAAGCGTAACAGCATAGTTCTCATATATTTAAGTATTGGATACTTATGCAAGTGTGATAGGAGGTTGTGTTTACCGATGGTACGGAAATAGCTTCGCTCTGGATAGACCCCTCGAAATCCCATTGGTAGTATGACTATGTGTCTATGGGAATCCGAATCAGGGTAGGTGTATTTGGTCTTAACCCGAGACTTTCATCGCTAGTACTTGCGATAATCAATACGCTTTGGTTTTGGTCGTCCAGGACTTTAACAGGTTCTGTGTACGCCTCTTCTGGGTTTATTGAGAATCGTAGTGTATTGGGTGTGATGTCAAGACGAAGTATCACTTCAGTCATATGGAGATGATGATCACATATGGATACATAACTGGTACTCTAATATGTTGCAACCATCGGGATAATATGACAAGGTCATGATTATCCGATAATAAAGAGACTAGTTGATTGTGATCCGATATATGCTTCGTACGGGGCAGACACTATTCCAGCCCCAGGCCTTGCATGTGACATCCTATACTGGATCGCAATATAAAATACTACGTATACTACACCTGACAAAGATTATATATTCCTTTAAGAATATTTCTGGAGAATTGGGTAGGCACGGCGTTTTGCTAGAAGCCAACCATGTCTTGTAAATCGGTAAAAATGTGGTACAAGGTACGCACATGTTCGGATAGTCGACGACCGGATTTACTGCCAACATATCCAGGGATCTCATGGGTCGCTTCCCGAAGATTCACCGATGAGGTATGATTCGAACATAATTAATCTAGGATTAATTACGGAGAGATTTTATCTGGGATAAAATACTATTTGAAGAGAGAGAACGATTAATTTTGAATTAATCGATAAAATAATATATTCGATATAGTAAATGAAATTAGATTTCATAAGGGAATTAAAATTGGATTTTATTTCGGGCGAATGAATTAATTTAGAATTAATTCGTGAGCGACGTGAATAGTAATTTTGCTAGGCATAATTGTTTAATTACATTTGATTTAATTACGTCGCAACGGAAAATTCATTAATTCGGAATTAACGAACCCGAGCCCGGAATGTGTTTGCGGGCCCACACGGATTTTGAATTTAGTGGGGCCCACATGTCACATCACTTGTCACTTTATTCACATTTTGGTGATGGAAGTTAGTGAAGAGTTTTGAGATAACTTGTTTCTTACACAAGTGTCAAGTGTGATGACTTTTACCAAACCTTTGATTTGGTATATCATTTTGATTTTTGGAAAATCAAAAACACAAGATACACATTTTCTTCTCATCTCTATCCCTTGGCCGAAACTAGCTCTCTCCCTCCCTTGGATTTGGCTTGGCCGAATACATCAAAGAGAAATGAAGAATTGTTGCAGTTTTTCTAAGTGCTAGCACACATCAAGGATCATTCTAAGGTGATAGGAAAACCATTCCCAAGAGCTTGGAATCAATCTTAAAGATTGGAGCTTGGAGATCAACTTCAAAGATAAGCTTAAAGCATTTCAAAGGGAGCAAAGTTTGTGTTCTCTACACATCCTATCAACCGAACAATGTGAGTATATTTCTGCTATACTTCATTTAGTATTCACACAATTTTATGCTTGGATTGATCTTGGGATGACCTTAGAAACTCAACAATGATATCATGGAGCCTATTTGAGCATGAAATTTGATTAGGGTTTATATACTAAAATTTGGGTAAATTTGATTTGAGCATGATTTGACCAAATTATTTGTTTGAGTATGCTTGTATCTTGATAACTTAGAGTTATATATGATCAATTTGATGAAAAATTACTTGGATTAATTTTCCCCAATCATGAAGGCTTGGCCGAATGTAATGATAAACCATAGGTCATGGTGATTTTGTTTTTTAAATCATTGAATGAGTTTAAAGACATGATATATGATGATTTGTGATTTAATTGGATTGAAATCAAAATCGGATTTAAAAATTCCTAATTGCCGTGACCAATATAGCATGTAAATGACTTGATTTTGTTTCAATAATGTTGGACATGAATTGAAAATATTAATGCATGATTAATTAATTAAATTGATATTTTGGAAATGTTAATTTAGATATTAATTAGTGCAATACACTTTAATTAATTAAATTATGAAATTTGGAATATGGAATTTAATTAATTTGGCTTAATTTGGAATTGGGCTAAATATGTTGTATTTGAGCCTAATGGGCTTGGTTGGGCCAAGTTGGTTTAGGACAATTGGATTTGATCCAATTGGGCCTAAACCATTACATTAAGTCCAAATATAATATATGGGCCTTTAAATATTTAATTGGGACTAATGGGCCAAAATTGATTTCTTGGCAAATATGGGGATTCCTTAATTGGGCCTTGGTATTTGGGTTGACCCATATTGACCAAACCCATGCCTTAAGAAATTAATTGAAAGCCCATTGGACTTTAATTAAATGAACATTGGATGTTAATTGGGCTTTGAGACCCATTAAGATTAGATTTATAATCTAAGTCGTAAAGGCGCATCAAAAGTGTAATTATTTAATTTGGAATTAAATAAAGAATTAGTATTGAATACAAATTAAATTAGATTTAAATTGTAGTTCGATATAATTCAAGAATTCATACTTTGAGTACTTATTCTTAAACGAGTTGGAATCGCGCAAATCAAATCGTTGTTTGAACATTGGATGATCATTTTATTCAAAGATTAATTAATTGGATTAGATTGATTGAATAACATGCTTTGTGTGAATACATGGATGTGTTGTATGAATAATGTATATCGGATGGATATTAGAAGGGAAATGGCAGTTTTGGAAATTGTTGTAATAAATTTAGAATTTATTAAATTAGACCTGTGTGTCCAGTCTTATCTCTCGATTCTTTGTAATTCTCTTCTCACCTAATTCCCTTCAATGTTAATGAGGTTTCTTTAATTGTATTATGTAATTGGGTAGAAGTTAGAATAGTGCTAGCCGGGGAGAGGAAATGGAGTCATTTGTTCTAGGAACAATTTATGAGATATCCATCCGCATATCATTATTAATTTATTTACCGCGCCTTATTATGCTCTTAGAATGCATGCTTAAGGGTGTATGATGAGACCTAAACAAAGATAATTAATTGGTTTCCAATTACACGAAAAACCCTCAACAAATATTAAGCGTTTTCCTTCCATTGAATGATTCATTCTCAAGATCCAAGATTGGCACTGGTTTGTTGGCCAAAGTCAAGACCTTTGTCCATCGCGGATGTGTTTGAATCATGAAGGCTTTGTTCCATATCGTATGTCTTGTCCAAGTTGTGATTTGTTGGCCAATGTCAAGATCATTTCTTGTCCATCGACATCGATTATGAAGCTTTCCAAAGTCAATGGGTCCCGCTTAACTGGACTCATTAAGCTTGTTGAGCCAAAGCCAAGACTTAGTTGATTCAGAGGAAAAAGGTTAGGAAAATATATTGGATATATATTGTATATATGTTTCAGACTTGGAGGTCCACCTACCGGATCTAGGAATTGGATGAGATCCAATTAATCTTAGAGATCTACCTAGTTAAATATCATACAGCTTGTTGGCCAAAGTCAAGGTTGTGTGTTATTTAACGGGATCCTAGCCCACTAGGAAACTAGGTTTCCCGAGTACTCAACAGAGGGTTAGAGGCTCGCCGAAAAATAGTGGGAGGCCAGTATTGAATTTGCAATTTCGTTCAAATACTTGGCTTTACGCGCTTTCAAATTATTTCGTCAATTATATTTATTAGTTGGACTAATATTTTATTATTTTTCTTGTTATAGTTAGACTGTACCCATACATCGTTAATTGAATGGTTTGACTTTTGCAATGAAGATTACATGAAAGTTGAGCATTAGAGATATTATCATGGGCGACAATGTCTTTAATGGCACGGACTTTCAGGACTGGGATATGAATCTCAGGATTGTCCTGGGATCCGAGAAGTTTCTCTACACTATAGAGAGACCTCTTGGGCCTAAGCCTAGATCTGATCAGATAGTTGAACTAGAGATTTGGAAGACTCATAGCGATGACAACTTCACTACTCAATTTATAATGCTTCCTGCTATGACTCAGTAATTCCGTCATCAGAACAAGAGATTGAATCCCTATGGGATGATGGCAAAGTTGCATGATCTTCATCAATCTAACCTTAGATCGCTGAGATATGAGTTACAGAAGAAGCTCTTTCCCACTCGCATGTCAGAGAGTACATCTGTCGAGCACCATGTGTCGCAGATGATTGCTGACATTGAACAGCTGGGACAGCTGGGCATAGTCTTCGAGGGTGAGACTTCTATAGATTTGATCTTACAGTCTCTCCCCGACAGCTGGAGTGGGTTCATCATGATAAACCAAGACCAAACTCTTGGAGAGTTAATGTCAGCATTGCGCAAAGCAGAAAAAGAGCTTCTGAAAAGCAAAAAGCGCGAGGCGCACTTCGCTTCGACATCTCAGACTCCGAGGGCTTGGCCTAAGGCGACTGGAGGTGTAAAGAAGAAGAAGGGCAAGGCAAAATTGTCAAAACCTTCTGGGAAGGGTAAAGATAAATCCCAAGATGTATGTCTGGAGTGCGACAAGCTGGTTCATTGGAAGCGTGACTGCCGCGAGTACAAGGCACACATGAAGGAAATCAAAGCGGGCAAGACACCGGCTTCAGGTATGTTTGTTATAGAAATAAACATGTCTACTTCTAGATTTAAAAATTGGATTTTTTATTCTGGTTGTGGTACTCATATCTGTACTAATGTGCAGGATCTGCAGAGTAGCAGGAGACTGGCCTCATGAGAGATTGACCTCCGCGTTGGAAATATGACACGAGTCACCGTTTTGGCCGTTGGCACTTATGTTTTGGAACTGCCCTCGGGGCATGTACTTAAACTTACAGACTGTTATTATGTACCTAGTTTGACTAGGAATATTATTTCTATATCTATGTTAGCCTAATGTGAGTATACTTTTGTATTTAGAAACACTGGGTGTTTTATGTATAAAAATGATATGGAGATTTGCACTGCTGATGTAAATAATGGTCTTTATATTTTGAATATAAATCAATCTCAAACATATTATGTAACAAAAAAAAGGCTTAAACTAAGTAACAAAGATGAAACTTATATGTGGCATTGTCGTCTATGACACATTAACAAGACTCGCATATCCATACTTTCGAAGAGTGGGTACTTGGACGGATTTGATCCAAATTCATATGACGTATGCGAATCTTGTTTATTAGGCAAAATGCCTAAAACACCTTTTAGCGGAAAGGGTGAGCGTGCCACCGAACTGTTAGCCCTCGTTCATAGTGACGTATGTGGGCCCATGTCTAGCCAGAATAGAGGTGGATATGAATACTTCGTAACCTTTATGGATGATGCATCGCGTTATGGTTTTGTGTATCTTATGAGACACAAGTCGGAAACCTTTGAGAAATTCAAAGAGTTTCGACACGAAGTAGAAAAATAGACCGGTAAAAGTATTAAGACATTACGGTCGGACCGTGGTGGCGAATACTTAAGCAATGAGTTTCTTGATTACTTGAAAGAATATGGTATTCTTTCACAGTGGACTCCTCTCGGAACACCGCAATTAAACGATGTGTCTGAATGGAGAAACCGAACTTTGTTAGACATGATAAGGTCTATGATGAGTCGCACAGAGCTACCTATTTCCTTCTAGGGATATGCATTGAACAGTGCAATACTTATTTTGAATAAGGTTCTGTCAAAGTCTGTTCAACAGACTCCGTACGAGATATGGACAGGAAAGAAACCGGGTTTCTCATTCCTGAAGATTTGGGGTTGCTGGGCATACGTCAAATGTTTGGAAGGTACCAAACTAGAACCCTAATCGGTTAAATGCCTATTTGTAAGATATCATAGAGAAACCAAAGGATATTACTTCTATCACCCACAAGAGAACAAAGTATTTGTTGCTCTACATGCAGTTTTCCTTGAGAAGGAATTCCTAAATACAGTGGTAAGTGGGAGGAAAGTAGAACTCGATGAAAATCAGAGTGACACTATTCCTGGCACAGAATCCTGAATGGAACATGAACAGTTCATCAGGGATGAGACTGTACCACAATCTTCGAATACACAAGAACCGCGTAGGTCGGAGAGAGTCAGAAAACAACCTAAGAGGTATGGGTTTCTGATCTCACCACATGTGGATATTAATCTTATTGAGGAAGACGAGCCGGCTACGTATGAGGAAGCGATACAAGATATCGATTCTGCTTTATGGCAAGAAGCCATGAAGTCCGAAATGGATTCCATGTACACCAACCAAGTTTGGACACTGGTTGATGCACTAGAAGGTGTAAAGCCTATTGGTTGCAAATGGGTCTTCAAGAAGAAGACCGACATGGATGGCAACATACAAACGTACAAAGCTAGGCTTGTAGCGAAATGGTATCGTCAACGACATGGTGTCGATTACGATGAAACTTGTTCACCTGTTGCCATGATTAAATCCATTCGGATTATTCTTGCTATTGCTATATATTTCTATTACGAGATATGACAGATAGACGTCAAAACTGATTTCCTTAACGGAAAACTTTTAGAGGATGTTTATATACAACAGCCTGACGGTTTTATCGTGCCAAAACATGCGAACCAGGTTTGCAAGTTAAATCAATCCATTTATGGATTGAAGCAAGCATCGCGTTCTTGGAACCAATGTTTTGATGAGATCATAAAAGAATATGATTTCGTACAAAACAAGGATGATCTTTGTGTATATAAGAAGGTTCGTGGGAGCGCACTGACATTCATTGTCCTTTACGTTGATGATGTATTGCTTATTGGCAATGATGTTCCCATGATACAATCGGTGAAAGCTTGGCTTTCATTAAAATTCTCCATGAAGGATCTGGGAGAAGCAACCTTTATTTTAGGAATAAAGATCTACTAGGATAGATCTACTAGAATATGTTGACAAAGTGTTGAAGAGATTCAACATGGATCAGTCCAAGAGGGGACTGTTGCCAGTGTCATATGGCGTCACTCTATCTAAGGACATGTGTCCTAAAACTCAAGATGAGAGAGACAACATGAGTCAGATCGCGTTCGCCTCGGCAGTCGGATCGATCATGTATGCCATGATATGTACGCGACCTGATGTCTCGTATGCTTTGAGCATGTGTAGTCCCTATCAGGCCGATCCAGGTGATGGTCACTGGATGGCGGTTAAGAATATCCTTAAGTATCTTAAACGAACTAAGGATGCTTTCTTAATCTATGGAGATGGAGAACTTGAGGTAACTGGGTATACCGATGCAAGTTTCCAAACCGATAAGACGACTGTAAGTCACAATCCGGGTACATATTTTGTTTGAACAACGGAGCAGTAAGCTGGAAATCTTCAAAGCAAGAGACTGTTGATCATTCAACAACAGAAGCAGAGTATATTGTTGCAGCTGCAGCAGCAAAATAGGCAGTTTGGATCCATAAATTCCTAATTGGATTAGGAGTAGTTCCGTTAGCAGCTGAGCTCGTTCCATTGTATTGTGACAATAACGGGGCTATAGCGCAGGCTAATGAACCGCGGTCTCATCAACGATCCAAGCATGTTCTTCGATGTTTCCATCTGATTCGTGAGATCATACATCGTGGCGCTGTGAAGATCGAGAAGGTCGCATCAGAGGACAACATTGCAGATCCGCTGACGAAAGTAATTCCTCAGCAAAAGTTTGAGCGACATGTACATAGTTCATGTGTTAGATGCTTGAGTGACTGGCTATAGGCCAAGTGGGAGATTGTTGGACAATTATGACCAATAGCGTCACTATTTGTAAAAGACATTGTGGTTTTTGTACAAATTAACTATGTGACAATGGAAATTGTATTTTATCATTTTGTAATTTGATTACTTGAATATATAAATGATAAAAGTCCTTTTGATTAGTTTCGGATTATAAGATATGAAACAATATCAATCCAAAAAGGTTTAATCATTAAATATCCCTAGTCGTAGTATTATCGAGACTGGACATCGATAATGCGGAATAGACTAGTATTGCACTTGTGCGTGTTATGGAAGCGTAACAACATAGTTATCATATATTTAAGTATTGGATACTTATGCAAGTGTGATAGGAGGTTGTGTTTACCGATGGTACGGAAACAGCTTTACTCTAGATAGACCCCTCAGAATCTCATTGGTAGTATGACTATGTGTCTATGGGAATCCGAATCAGGGTAGATGTATTTGGTCTTAACTTGGGACTTGCATCGCTAGTACTTGCGACAATCAATACGCTTTGGTTTTGGTCATCCGGGACTTTAACAGGTTATGTGTATGCCTCTTCTAGGTTTATTGAGAATCGTAGTGTATTGGGTGTGATGTCAAGACGGAAGTATCACTTCAGTCATATGGAGATGATGATAACACAGAGATACATAACTGGTACTCTAATATGTTGCAACCATCGGGATAATATGACAAGGTCATGATTATCCGATAATAAAGAGACTAGTTGCTTGTGATCCGATATATGCTTCGTACGGGGCAGACACTATTCCAGCCACAGGCCTTCCATGTGACATCCGATACTGGATCGCAATATGCAATACTACGTATACTACGCCTGACAAAGATTATATATTCCTTTAAGAATATTTCTGGAGAATTGGGTAGGCACGGCGCTTTGCTAAAAGCCAACCATGTCTTGTAAATCGGTAAAAACGTGGTACAAGGTACGCACATGTTTGGATAGTCCGACGACCGGATTTACTGCCAACATATCCAGGGATCTCATGGGTCGCTTCCCGAAGATTCACCGATGACGTATGATTCGAACATAATTAATCTAGGATTAATTACTGAGAGATTTTATATGGGATAAAATACTATTTGAAAAGAGAGAACGATTAATTTTGAATTAATCGATAAAATAATATATTCGATATATTAAATGAAATTAGATTTCATAACGGAATTAAAATTGGATTTTATTTCGGGCGAATGAATTAATTTAGAATTAATTCACGAGCGACGTGAATAGTAATTTTGCTAGGCATAATTATTTAATTACATTTGATTTAATTACGTCGCAACGGAAAATTCGTTAATTCGGAATTAACGAACCCGAGCCCGAAATATTTTTGCGGGCCCACACGGATTTTGAATTTAGTGGGGCCCATATGTCACATCACAAGTCACATCACTTGTCATTTTATTCACTTTTTGGTGATGGAAGTTAGTGAAGACTTTTGAGATAACTTGTTTCTTACACAAGTGTCAAGTGTGATGACTTTTACCAAACCTTTCATTTGGTATATCATTTTGATTTTTCGAAAATCAAAAACACAAGATAAACATTTTCTTCTCATCTTTCTCCCTTGTCCGAAACTAGTTCTCTCCCTCCCTTGGATTTGGCTTGGCCGAATACATCAAAGAGAAAGGAAGAATTGTTGCAATTTTTCTAAGTGCTAGCACACATCAAGGATCATTCTAAGGTGATAGGGAAACCATTCCCAAGAGCATGGAATCAATCTTAAGGCTTGGAGCTTGGAGATCAACTTCAAAGAGAAGCTTGAAGCATTTCAAAGGGAGCAAAGTTTTTGTTCTCTACACATCCTCTCAACCGAATAATGTGAGTATATTTCCGCTATACTTCATTTAGTATTTGTAGGAAACGCTTTCCTCGCGCAGCGAAAGCGACTTAGGCACACAGATCGGACTTGAAAATTTTTCTGCTTTACCCTACCATTAGCCTAATGGATCCAGCAACTATACTGAGATTTTGTTTCTGTTTCGGACAAGATTTCAGCCCAGGAATGCCACCGAAATAGTCCCCGACCAGCCCCCAAACTGCAGTGAAATAACAGACTGTTTTAGACTCGTTATGCACCCGAACGGCACCCAAATCAGCCCCTTATTTGCGTGACCTGCTGTGATGTTTTAGATCTGATTTTTCACTCCAAAAAACAGTCCCATGTCAGCCCCAAAATATCCCAAAGTGTTTCCCAAAAGTTCGGATTAAAACAAATTCAAACGAACCCCCGAAAACCCTTTATTGCAAGATGCGGCAGTGAGGAAAATTACCCTCACTGCCGTGAATCAAAGATGAATGGAGGAGATGAATTTTTTGTTCGTTCGACACCAAAATATCTTCCGTACTATATCTCACAACCAACGGAAACAAGTGTGGACTTGACTCACACAAAATAAATCTCTAAACACTTTAGAGAAACTTGTCACAATAATATTTTCGTATTTTTGTTCTTGTTCTTATTATTCTTTTTTCAACAATTGAGAGAGAATGAAGAAGAAGATGGAGGCTTGGTTTTTCAAGAATGAGAGATAGCAAAAAGAAAATCAAATTTTCTTTATATACTTAGGTCAAGTTGTTTCCAAAACAAAACAACCTTTCCCCTCCCTATAAGGTAAAAATCTGCCAAGGCTAGGATTTGTTCAATTTTTGTAACATCAAATTTTTAATTACCATTATTAAAAAAGATGTTATAAAATTGAATAAGCAATTAACCATTTTAAAAGTCATTACTTCCAATATTAATTCTAAGGATTATTTGTTTCCAAAATAAACTAATCATCTTCCTTTTCAAGCCTTGTAATTTTCGGCCATTACAAGTTATAGTAGTTAATTTTTTCATTCAACTTTGTAACAACTCATTTACTTACCTTAAAGCAAATATATGTTACAAATATGAATAGAAGATATCCATTTAAATGAATTAACTACCAAAGTAATACCAAAGGTTTCCAAAACCCATAAATATGAAATTCCAACTTTAGCCTTCATTTAAATTATATCAAATATAATTTAATAATAAATAATTATAATATAATCATTTATTATATAAACCATATATTAACTTTTAATATATAGTCTTAAGTGTGACAAATAATATTATTAATCATATTAATAATATTTATACATATGTGAGTATATAATTGGACTATCCAATTATAATAAATCCGCTATAGTAAATTGAGCTAGCACATGGACCAAATAGACCTACGGTTCCGAGCTCCAATAATCTCAAAATATTAATTAAGCTTTTAATTAAAATATTCCAAATTATTAACTCTAGGTTATTCCACTAAAAACCCGAAGTTGCACTCTCATTGCCACAAATGATAAATTAAGCCGAACCAAGTCGTTGTCTATCGATTTAGTCATTACATACGAATTGACCCTTCACGAGTATCTCGTAATTAGAGTCAGGTCATAATGTCCGTTATACCCCTCTAATTATTTTTACCTTAAGTACCATTGATTCTCTAATGAACGATTTATTCATAACCATTCTGAATTTTAATCTTTCTATTCGTAACAGAAAGACTTGAGCGCTCAAATCGTTCAAGCACTGAATCAACCCTTAAGAAAGATACTCCTCTACTTCTCATAAGAAGGAGTGAACTTCATGTCTATGTAAAACATTCCCAGCTGCACAACAGACCATGCCCCCAAAATACGTAGCAATTTGTCAAGACTGCTACACCAACCTCACCTTTATAAATCAAAGCACATGGCCTCACATGCAGGAGTTCGTAGTACACTCATGATTAAGATCAATCCATATATGACCATCTAGTAGATCGAAATGACTTTCTTAGTTTAACGGATATTATAAGAACGTCATTTCCATCTGGGCCAAGTCCTATATGATCGCATCATACAAGGTGCCTCCATTCTCATGTCTCTACATGGACGATCCGGATCAAGATCGCCATACAAATCTATAATGGACCACAGCTATAGAAAACCACAAACAAAGTACCATTTTATTTGCTCTCTATGGACTATTTAAGATTACTAACTTCAGACTTAAATCCTCTTGTGTTTGACACTCATACATTAAGTCTGAAGGCACATAAGTAATCTAGGGTATTCAAGATGATATATAATATGCGAAAATTAAACAAACAATTTGATAAATGAATAATACATCATTTTATTTCAAAACACATAAAACCGTTTACATCACATGTAGCTCTAGGGCATACATTCCAACAATCTCCCACTTGCACTAGAGTAAATGGGACATGTCACGTAATCCTAGACAATCTAGGTGACTTTCAAAAACTTTTGCCGGCAAGGTCTTTGTAAATGGATCAGCCAGGTTCTCTGCTGATGCAATCTTTGTGACAGTAACGTCTCCTCTCTGCACTATCTCTTCGATGAGATGATATTTCCTCTCTATATGCTTTCCCCTTTTGTGGCTTCTTGGTTCTTTGGAGTTTGCCACCTCACCACTATTATCGCAATAGAGTGTGAGTAGTCTATCCATATCTAGAACAACTTCCAGATCTCCCAAGAATTTACGGAGCCTGACTGCTTCCTTATCTGCTTCACAAGCTGCTACATATTCAGCCTCCATGGTGGAGTCAGCAATACAAGATTGCTTTATACTCTGCCATACTATAGCCCCACCACATAGGGTGAACACTTATCCAGATGTAGATTTCCTAGAATCGACATCTGTTTGAAAATCAGAGTATGTATATCCCCTTAGGATCATATCCTCACCAGAATACACAAGCATATAATCTCTCGTTCTCTTAAGATACTTGAGAATGTGTTTCACAGCCACCCAGTGATCCAATCATGGGTTTGACTGAAACCTACTGACTACTCCCACTGCAAAACAGATGCCCGGTCTCGCGCATAATATAGCATACATGAGACTACCAACTGCTAAGACGTATGAGATATGTCTTATTTCCTCAACATCTTGAGGTGTCTTAGGAGACTGTTCCTTTGACAATTGAATTCCATGCTGATAAGGCAGATTGCCTTTCTTGAAATTCTGTATCCCCAAGGATCTTGTCGATATATGATGCCTGAGACATAGCTAACAGTTGTTTCTTGCGATCCCGAAGTATCTGAATCCCAAGAATATAACTGGCCTCTCCCAAATCTTTCATTTGGAATTAGTTAGCTAGCCAGGTTTTCACGTCTGATAATATCTTTACATCATTCCCAATGAGTAAAATATCATCGACGTATAAAACAAGAAAAACCATTTTCTCGTCAATGACGCGCTTGTATACACAAGGCTCATCAACATTCTTCTCAAATTTATAAGACTTGATCGTGGTATCAAATCTTATATTCCAAGACCGAGATGCCTGATTGAGTCCATAAATGGACCTTTGCAGCTTGCAAACCTTTTGCTCTTGACCTTGGGCGATGAACCCCTCTGGTTGTATAATATAGATACTCTCATCAAGATTGCCATTCAAGAATACAGTCTTGACATCCATTTACCAAATTTCATAGTCATAATATGCGGCAATGGATAGAAGAGTACGGATGGATTTAAGCATGGCTACTGGCGAGAAAGTTTCCTCATAGTCAACTTCCTCTTTCTGGGTATAACCCTTGGCCACTAGTCTAGCCTTGAAGGTCTGTACCTTCCCATATGATCCCCTCTTCCTCTTGTAGATCCACTTGCTGTTGGACAAAATGACCCATAGCGTCACTATTTGCACAGATCATTGTGTTGTTGTAGCAAATTAACTATGTAACAAGGAAATTGCACTCTCGTCATTTGTGATTAGATCACCTTAGATATATAAATGAAGAGAGGTCCCTATGATTAGTTCCTGGATTGAGATGATATGAGACAGTATCAGTCCACGAAGGATTAATCATTAAATATCCCTAGCCGTAGTATTATCGAGACTGGACATCGATAATGCGGAATAGGCTAGTATTGCACTTGTCCGCGTTGTGAGGGCACAACGGCATAGTTCTCATATATATAAGTATTGGATACTTGTGCAAGTGCGATAGGAGGTCGTGTTTCACCGATGGTACGGGAAACAGCTTCGCTCTGGATAGACCCTTCGGAATCCCATTGGTATTATGACTAGGTGTCTATGGGAGGCCGAAATCAAGGTAGGTGTGTATAGTCTTAACCTGAGACTTACATCGCTAATACTTACGACAATCGGTAAACTTTGGTTTTGGTGGTGGGGGATCTTAACTGGTTCTGTGTTCACCACTTCTGGGTTTATCAGAGAGTCGTATTGTATTGGATGTGATGTCGAGACGGAAGTATCACTCCAGTCATAATGGAGATGATGTCACGCAGGATACGGTATTAGTGCTCTTTTAGTGATGCGCATCCAATCGGGATATTATGACCAGGTCATGAATATCCGATTATAGAGACTAGTTACCAGACATCCGATATGTGTTTCGGACGGGGCAGACACTTATCCAGCCCCAGCCCTAGCACGTGACCATCCGATACTGGGCCGATATGCACAATACATTTGTATACTACGCTTGATACAGATCTTAATATCCTTAGAGGATATGTCCGGAGAATTGGGCAGACTTGGTGCTTTGCTAGGAGTCGACCTTGTCTCGTAAATCGGTAGAACGTAGTACTTGGTACGTACGTGATTCGGATACTCCGACGACCGTATTTACTGCCAACTTATCCGGAGATCTCATGGGTCGCTTCCCGATAATCCACCGATGACGCACAACTTGCACTCTTGAATAATCTGGGATTATAACAGAAGAGAGAGAAAATTAATCTAGGATTAATTACGGAGATATTTTATCTGGGATAAAATATCGTCTAGAGAGAGATAACGATTAATTTGGAATTAATCGGTAAATTAATATATTCGATATATTATACGAAATTAGATTTCGACGCGTAATTAAAATTAGATTTTAATTCGGGCAAACGAGTTAGTTTGGAATTAATTCGTTAGCGACGTCAAATTATTCGATTGAATTAACGTCGCGACGTAAGCTCGGTATTTCAGAAATATCGAACCCGAACGCGTGAGTGCACGTGGGCCCACTTTCATTGGGAAACGTGTGGGGCCCACATGACACATGTCAAGATATGCATTAACTTTGACACATGTCATATTATGCTTATTTGACACTCTAATGCTTTGCATGGAGATTGTGTACAATGCACTCAATGGTATTGCATGGAAATGAAGTGTTTGACACTCTAAGCCTTTGCATGAATTTGTGTCATAAGTTTATTATTAATTTAATAAATTATGGCATAAATATAAATTGATTTTTGGTAAATCATTTGAATTAACAAACCATTACACAATTTTCTCTCATTTTTCTCTCTTCTCTCTCACGGCAACACAAGGGAGTGTTCACGGGTTTTGGAACCAGTTTGGGCGTGAGTTAAGGGAAGCAAGAGTGGTTTCTCATGGTGAGAAATCAAGTGCTAGCACACTACAAGTCTTGCGAAGGTGGTAGGGAGGTTCGACCATGAGACGGGATCCATCCGACGAAGCTTTGAGCTCCGTTTCCCATCTCAAATTTCTGTTTTTGGAGGCAGTGGACTGCATGCAGTGGAGCTCAAAGGCAGTACGTTTTTGGGCTTGATTCATCTTCAAATCGACATAACCGATCAATGTGAGTATTCCGCTACCTCCGTTGATGTATTCATGCATGTTTCATGTCTTGTTATTGATCTTGGGACCTTAGATTAAACCAACACTTGCAACCTATGGGTTTCACCCCATCAGGTTGGTCTACAAGTTCCCAGACTGAGTTGGAGTACATGGACTCCATCTCTAGGTTCATGGCTTTGAGCCATTCCTCTTTGTCAGAATCATCCATTGCACTACGATAGGTCAATGGATCATCTACGCCATCGCTGGATGCGACAACTTATGCCTCTCCAACCCTAAGGTAGCGATCAGGTTATCGTATAACCCTCCCACTGCGTCTAGGCGGTAGATCATTCTGAAGAGCTTGCATCTGACTCTCAGATGTCGAAGGTGATATGTATTTGTCAACTTTTGTTGACGATGGCGTGCTGTTCGAACCAGCAAGTAACTCCTCGAGTAACACCTTACTTCGAGGCTTGAACTCCCTCATATAGTCCTCCTCTAGAAACGTAGCATTTGTCGATACAAATACTTTGTTATCATCAGGACTGTAGAAGAATCCACCTCTAGTCTCCTTAGGATAGCCTATAAATAGGCACACCTGAGAACATGGCTCCAACTTAGTGGTCTTATTCTTCAGCACATGTGCTGGACACCCCCAAATGCGGAAATGTCGTAAAATAGTTTTACGACCATTCCATAACTCTAAGGGAGTCTTAGGAACAGACTTAGATGGAACTACATTAAGGATATGCTTTGCAGTTTGCAGTGCATATCCCCAGAACGAACTAGGTAGTGAGCTATAACTAAACATAGATCTGATCATGTCTAGTTGGGTCCAATTTCTCCTCTCTGCAACACCATTTTGTTGTGGTGTTCCAGGCGCTGTGAGCTGGGATACTATCCCATACTCAACTAAGAATTCCTCGAAATCTCTGTCGAGGTATTCCCCTCCACGATCCTATCGTAGAGCTTTGATTGTCTTACCTAATTGGTTCTCAACCTCAGCACGATACTCTTTGAACTTTTCAAAGGTATCTGATTTGTGATGCATTAGGTAAACATACCCATATCTTGAATAATCGTCAATGAATGTGACGAAGTATTCATAACCACCTCGGGCTCTTACATTCATCGGTCCGCAAACGTCTAAATGTATTAGCCCAAGTGGTTGACTGGCTCTTATACCTTTTCCAGTAAAAGGTCTCTTGGTCATTTTTCCTTCTAAACAGGATTCACAAACTGGTAAAGTCCCGAGCTTTAACTGGTTTAAGGCTCCGTTATTTATCAATCTATTTATCTGGTCAATGTTGATATGACCGAGTCTAAGATGCCATAGATATGTGTCATCGTGAGAAATCTTTGGCCGTTTAGTTTTAGGTTTCTCAACCTTAAACATTTTAGCATTGAGCAGTGACCTATGTGTTAACGGTCTTAACACATACAAGTTATTTTCTGAGTTTCATGTACATATAGTTAATCCATTTCTACCAATAATAACCAATGTGCTATTAAAAGAAACTGAATAACCATCATCCAAAAGTTTAGAAACAAAAATCAAATTCCTGCGAAAACCAGGAATGAATAACACATTGTTCAAATTTAAATAACTATTATTCATGAAATTTAAAATAGAAACTCCCACTGCTCTTGCTGAAATGGCATACCTTGTCCCGACCCTCATGGTGTAGTCACATTCAGCAAGGTCCCTCCATGAATCAAGTAGCTGCAAAGAAGAACAAACATGGTTAGTGGCTCCAGAATCAACAATCCAAGTAGATTTATCATCATCCCCTAATAGAGATTCAATAACCAGTAAATCATATTTACCTGTTTCCTTTTTCTCCTTCAACTCAGCAAGGTATTTAGGACAATTCCTTTTCCAATGCCCATTCTTATTGCAGTGGAAATATTTTCCATTGGGCTTGGCATCCTTGGAGCCTTTCTTGCTCTTCTTCTTCATGGGCTTTCCCTTAGCCTTCCTAGTGCTTTTCTTCTTCATCTTTGCAGATTTAGAGGACTCAGCAACATTTTCCTCTGCATCGGACTTACGAGGATCCACAAGCATGGACTCGTAATGGTGAGCTCATTAAGCAGTTGGGTCAAAGTAAAAGTCAACTTGTTCATAACATAGTTTCTTTTAAACTGCAGGAAACTCTTCGGAAGAGTTTCCATAATCATGGTCACCTGGCTACGCTCGTCAATACGAGCTCCATGGGTTTCAGCAGTGTTGAGATAGGTCATCATCCTCAAGACATACTCTCGGACTGATGTCCCATCCTTCATCCTAGCAGTCATCGCTGAGACCATGGCCTCATGGCGTTGACACTCTGAAGGCTACCCAAACATGCCATGCAATGACTCCATCATCTGAGATGCTAGAGCCATAGGTTCATGCTTTGCAGCAAGAACCTCAGACATCACTGCTAGCAAGTAGCAGTGGGCATTCTCATTTGCTGCGACCCATTTCTGGTAGGTATCGCGCACAGCTTGGCCAGCATTTCTGGCCGGTTCGGGAGGACTCTCCTCCGTCAGGATAAATTTTAGGTCTTCACGGACCATGATAGCGTTCATGTTACTTTTCCACTTAACATAGTTTTCTCCCGTTAGTTTATCGTTTGAGAGTATGGAAATAATTGGAGAAACCATGGCTGAAAAATAAAATAAACATGCATTTAACATTCATTCATCGCATATTAAAATCATCAAATAAATTTAGCATAATATTAAACATGATGCATGAACCATGATTAATGAATTAGAAACCTAAGAGAATTACTATGCCATGGAAATCTGTCATCCCACAAGTAAATGCCGCCGTAGGGTATGTCAAGTACTTGCATGATAGATCGAGACAATCTCAGTCAATTTAATATATATGGGAATCACTCTTATTCCTATATTAACCAACTACTGTTTCATTCGATCAAGGAATTTTATTAACAGTTAATTATTCCTTTGTGAGTGTAACCCGTCGTTTCGGGATTCTTGGACTTAACGAGTGAAGTGCCGCCGTAGGGTAGGTCAGTTCACAAGATACATCTAGAATCCATATCCTTTCGGAACCCAAACCTGATATTGACTCAAAATGGACACCATCCGTAGGGGGACGAAAACAAAACTGTCTCGAGGCGCCTTTTGAATCTCACGTTTTTGGACTAACAATTGAGATCGCGGGATATACTGTCGTATATCCCTCTCCCACTCACTATTTTAAAATTAAGGTTTCTATCTATAAAATATCTAATATTTTATTTTAACTAGTGTGGATAAATTTATGGCGGCTAAATCATAATTTTTATTTACACTAGTTTAACATAAGTGACCTAACCAATTTTAACTCTTAAAATTGTATCACTAATATTCCATTAGTCTCTACTAATAGTTTTACTCAATTAAACTATTTTAATTAAAGTGGTATTAGTGAGCTATTATATTTTAACTCTTAAAATACTAGAACACTGATAAGTCTAAAATTTATGGAATTCTAAAAAAGGTCAAAATTTTAATTAAACATTTTAATAAATCTTAGTGCGTTATAAAATCCAATGGTACGTGGAATTGTATCCCGAGTGCAGACCATATTACCGTCCATTCGGAATCGGCTATGGAATTTATATCCGGGGTTTCCATCCTATATACCAATGTAATTTATTATGCACCAATAAAGCCCAATATATTAGAATTCAAATTTTAAGCCATAAATCCAATTAATCTAATTAATTGATTTCCATGCATATCATATTCTAATTTAAACAATTTAAATTACATAAAATCATATTTTTATGACTATAATGATAATGCATCTAAAACATGTTATGGCATGTAAAATGCAAGAGTGGACACCTTAAGCTATATGACATGTTATTCAAACAATTCGAAATAAACATACATATAACATAAAAAATATTTTGCATTGACCGGGCTCTTATTTTTCCTATACTAATCTAATTAGTACATAAGATTCACCAATGCATCCCTTGGTCTTCAAATCCCTCTTCAAAGTGGTGTTGGCTCCTTTTGCGACTTCGGTGCTCCAAATTACAAAAATTATAATTTTACATTGAAAAATAAAATACAACAAATGTAAACAATGGCCTTATGGCCTTACATCCCAAAAATAAAACCAACTACAAAAAATAAGAGCCGGAAAAATTTACGACCAATGCAAAATCTATTCATCAAATGAAATAACAAAAAACATTCATCATATGAATATTACATTGTGCCCACTCATCTAAACATGCATATCATATTTATAACTCATATAAATATATTAAAAACAAAAACTTTAAATGAAAAATAGAATGGTTAAGAACACTTTTCAACCTCGCTCTAGATGTCAATTGTAGGAAACGCTTTCCTCGTGCAGCGGAAGCGACTTAGGCACACAGATCGGACTTGAAAATTTTTTCTGCTTTACCCTTCCTTTAGCCGAATGGATCCATCAACTATTCTGAGATTTTTTTTCTTTTTCGGACAAGATTTCAGCCCATGAATGCCACCGAAACAGCCCCCGAACTGCAGTGAAATAACAGACTATTTTGGACCCGTTACGCACCCGAACGTCACCCAAATCATCCCCTGATTTGCGTGACCTGCTGTGATGTTTTAGATCTGATTTGTCACTCCAAAAAAATAGTCCCAACTCAGCCCCAAAATGTCCCCAAGTGTTTCCCAAAAGTTCGGATTAAAACAAATTCAAACGAACCCCCGAAAACCCTTTATTGTAAGATGCGGCAGTGAGGAAAACTACCCTCACTGCCGTGAATCAAAGATGAATGGAGGAGATGAATTTTTTGTTCATTCGACACCAAAATATCTTCGTACTATATCTCACAACCAACGGAAACAAGTGTGGACTTGACTCACACAAAATAAATCTCTAAACACTTTAGAGAAACTTGTCACAATAATATTTTCGTATTTTTGTTCTTGTTCTTATTATTCTTTTTTCAACAATTGAGAGAGAATGAAGAAGAAGATGGAGGCTTGGTTTTTGAAGAATGAGAGATAGCAAAAAGAAAATCAAATTTTCTTTATATACTTAGGTCAAGTTGTTTCCAAAACAAAACAACCATTCCCCTCCCCATAAGGTGAAAATCAGCCAAGGCTAGGATTTGTTAAATTTTTGTAACATCAAATTTTTAAAAACCATTATTAAAAAAGATGTTATAAAATTGAATAAGCAATTAACCATTTTGAAAGTCATAACTTCCAATATTAATGCTAAGGATTATTTGTTTCCAAAATAAACTAATCATCTTCCTTTTCAAACCTTGTAATTTTCGGCCATTACAAGTTATAGTAGTTAATTTTTCATTCAATTTTGTAACAACTCATTTACTTACCTTAAAGCAAATATATGTTACAAATATGAATAGAAGATATCCATTTAAATGAATTAACTACCAAAGTAATACCAAGGGTTTCCAAAACCCATAAATATGAAATTCCAACTTTATCCTTCATTTAAATTATATCAAATATAATTTAATAAAAAATAATTATCATATAATCATTTATTATATAAACCATATATTAACTTTTAATATATAGTCTTAAGTGTGACAAATAATATTATTAATAATATTAATAATATTTATACATATGTGAGTATATAATTGGACTATCCAATTATACTAAATCCTATATAGTAAATTGAGCTATCACGGGGACCAAATGGACCTACGGTTCCGAGCTCCAATAATCTCGAAATATTAATTAAGCTCTTAATTAAAATATTCTGAATTATTAACTCTAGGTTATTCCACTAAAAACCTGAAGTTTCACTCTCGTTGCCGCAGATGATAAATTAAGCCGAACCAAGTCGTTGTCCATCGATATAGTCATTTCATACGAATTGACCCTTCACGAGTATCTCGTAATTAGAGTCAGGTCATAATGTCCGTTATACCCCTCTAATTATTTTTACCTTAAGTACCATTGATTCTCTAATGAACGATTTATTCATAACCATTATGAATTTTAATTTTTCTATTCGTAACATAAAGACTTGAGTGCTCAAACCGTTCAAGCACCGAATCAACCCTTAAGAAAGATACTCATCTACTTCTCGCAAGAAGGAGTGAACTCCATGTCTATGTAAAACGTTCCCAGCTGCACAACAGAACATGCCCCCAAAATACGTAGCTATTGGCCGGGACTGCTACACCAACCTCACCTTTGTAAATCAAAGGACATTGCCTCCCATGCAGGAGTTCGTAATACACTCATGATTAAGATCAATCCATATATGACCATCTAGTAGATCGAAATGACTTTCTTAGTTTAACGGATATTATAAGAACGTCATTTCCATTTGGGTCCAGTCCTATATGATCGCATCATACAAGGTGCCTCCATTCTCATGTCTCTACATGGACTATCCATACAAATATAGAATGGACCGCAGCTATAGATAAACCACAAATAAAGTACTGTTTTGTTTGCTCTCTATGGACTATTTAAGATTACTAACTTCAGACTTAAATCCTCTTATGTATGACACTCATACATTAAGTCTGAAGGCACATAAGTAATCTAGGGTATTCAAGATGATATATAATATGCAAAAATTAAACAAACAATTTGATAAATGAATAATACATCGTTTTATTTCAAAACACATAGAACTGTTTACATCACATGTAGCTCTAGGGCATACATTCCAACAGTATTCACATTATTTTATGCTTGGATTGATCTTGGGATGACCTTAGAAACCCAACACATACCTCCGCCTGTTCGTTGGGTGTGGACTGATGCTCATGATATCATGTGCATATCAAGATAGGATTCGTCAATTCTGTGAACAGGGCATAGGCATCTGCATGTGTTTACGATCTAGTAAATCCATGGTTGTTGTATAACTTCGGAAATCAGTTCCGAGTGTTATTTAGAGATCGTAAATTGAAAGTCGACTGTATTATACCGAACAGATTTGACGTTGTTATCTATATCCCAGGTATAATACGGATAGCCTATGACGGAGGGATTATACGTATGATATGACCTCAGTTTAGCGAGATTATCTGTGGTCGTCATAATCCATGAGTGGGTGGATTATGGACACGAAATTTGATTTTGTGATGGATAAACCTAAACTTATAGAGTCCCACAATATGAAGTGTACTCGTTGAGCACTTGGGCAACTCGATATGAATAATACAGATTATTTATAATACTTCACCGTATTAAATGATTTAATTCGGATCGTTTAATCAGTTTAACGATAACACATGCATTAGGGGATTTTTTCCGCTAATAATTATTGTGTATTTGTATTTGATACATAATACGATTAAATACACATTAATTTTTCGTCAAATGAGTTTTTTACACATGCCATAAATATATGTATTTGTTATTTATTGTAAATAATAATACATATATAATAATAATTACATTAATTGATTAATTGAATATTTAATTGTTAAATATTTCAATAATTAATTAATCAAACTTTTCCATAAATGTTATGGAATTTGTCCATTTATTATTGGACCAAATGGCATGTATTAATTATATTTTATGTGTGCCAATTTGATTGGTTTACATAAAGTGTTTTTTGGATTTGATTTGATTAAATAATTGAAAGGACAAAATTGCCCCTAAACTAGCCAATTTCGGTCATCTATAAAGGAAAGAGAAAAATTATTTTCTTTACCTTTTTCATTCCTTCACTGCCGAGAATACTCAAAAGAAAATGGGTTTCACTTTGCTTGATGGATCAAGTGAAAAAACAAAGAAGAAAATCAAAGAAAATGCTTAGGAAAATGAAGGATTAAGGTAATTCCTCTATTCCCTAAGTTTAGAAATTGTGTTTCATGTTTCTTGTTGATCTCATGAGATCTAGGGTTTCTTCCTTAATATAAAAATTGGGGTTTTTATTTTTGGAGGATGGAATGGAAGTGATTGAACATGTGTGAAGTGATTTGGAAGTAATTAATGTAATTGTATTCCAATTTGTTCATTTGTTGTTGGACAACCTTTGTTGCAATTCTAGAGTGTGGTAACCACTCTTATTATGCCTATAATTTTTCTATAGTTATTTATATGTGGTGACTTTGAATTGGTGTTTGATTAATTAGATTAATCTTGGAAAAATTGGATTTAAAGCATGTATTTTGGCTATTTTCTGTTTTATGATCAGACCTGGAAATAATTCAGATTTGGTGATGAAAATACTATCTTTTGAATGAATTGGATGTGTTTTGGGTGTTGGAATAATTACCGGAAAGTTTTTCAGAGTTGAAATTAGCTAAAACGACCAAAAATGGCGTTACCGGGTGGATTTTGAGTCAATCGGGTGATGGCTGTCCAAACAGTGAGTTCTTCACTGTTCGGGCAGCCCATGAACTGCCCTGCCACTATTGGGGCTGACCTGGGCAGTCCCCATAAGTTTCGGGTGGTCGGTTCGATCAAAAACGTGTTTTGCGTCATTTTACGGAAAAACAGTTTTCGTAAAAGTTTCACTACGTTTCAAACTTATTTATATTAATATTTGATATTGACCAAATAGGTTTAGGTGAAATATGAAAAAATTATTCATATTAGATATTGAATAATTTATTTGGTATTTTGAAAAAGTTTTAAAATATGATTTCGTCGGACCCTCGCTTCCGCTGCGCACATCGTCCAAAACCCCAACGTTGCCGACAATCTGCCATTGCATACATTCCCGTGGTTAGAGAGTTTTATGCCAATGCTTACGAGCATCAGGCGTATCCGATTTTGGTTCGAGGTTAACAATTAATCGGTACTATGGGTTGCCCGACATGGAAGATGATGAATACACGGCAGCCATTGGGCATCTTGACATGGCCCATCTTTCACAGACACTTTGCATTCCCAATGATGTCTGGGATATGAGCAGCATCAGGGAACATTTAAAGATGAGTTCGAGATACTTGAAACCAGATGCTCGAGTTTGGTTCCACTTCCTGACCCGCACACTCTTGTCTGGTACCCACATCACTAATGTGAACAAGGAACAAAATGATTATGCTATATTCTTTACTTGAAGGACATAACATTGACGTAGGTGGGCTGATATCCACCAATATTGTTCGGGCGGCACATTCTGCACAAATTGGCCTGTTGTATTGCAGCTTAATCACAAATCTCTACACACTGGCTATGGTACATGTAGACTTAATAGAAGAAACGATGTAGCCCACCACTGTACTATCCACACGAATTATACAACAACTTCAAGCAGAGAGGCCAACACCGGCCATTTCCTCTTCGGCACCTGTAGTAACAACAGTAACCTCGACCCGCTTAGAGATCATCATGGCCCCGCTTCCTGACACATTGCGTAGAACGGTAGGAATCTCGGATCGATGTCATTGCTCAACTGCTTCAACAAATGGCACGTCATCAGGGAATGAGTGACGATCAGATTCCTATATATTTGTAGCTTCCAGAGGACGACAGCGAGGATGACGAAGGGGCTCAGGCTTGAATCACCACAGTAATATTGTTCCCTTATCTTTATTTTATTTTGTAACGCATTGGGGACAATGTTAAATTTAGGTTTGGGGTGGGATTCCATGTTTATTGTTTGCTCCGTTATGTTTCTTTCCTGCATGGTTTTTTTCATGCATGTTGTGTTTTCTGCATGTTTTAATTCTTGCATTTATTATAAATATAAAAAAAAGAGTCTAATGATGAGATTGTTTGTCTAAATATAAAATTTTAAGAAATGATAAATGCTAATTCCACTTTCATCCTATACTTTGAGCATAATATCTAGGTCAGACTCATATGCACTGAATATATATATATATATAAAATTTTGTAGCAGTTAGATAATAAGGAATTGACAAAGTGACTAGTTGAAATAATCGGTGGATGATGAATGACTGTTTGCCTGAATATCTTTTTCTGTCTGCATTTATTTATGATGTGAGGTATGATGATGATATAAAAAAAATGACCAAGTTTTTACTTAGTAACCGGACATCTTGCCTGAGCAGTAGTGATTGTTCGCGTCAAACGATATGGCTAGAGTTAGTTAGATAATAAATAAGCTCTTACTTAGTAACTGGACATCTTGACTCAGTAAGCAGTGATCGTTCGTGTCAAACGATATAGCTTAAAAAAAATCTCATACCACACTTTACGCATATTGTAGCAAACATAACCAATTTAGATAGTCAGGTTGGTTTGACTCATCAACTACTAAGAATTGAGACAAACTCACTTAGTTAATTACTTAGAATCAAAACTATTTACAGATCTATTAACACACACACACACACACTTAGAGTCTGATTTAGATACTTTGTTCAAAGGAATGGATTTTAATTGTAGTATGCATTTCGAAGATTCATTTAACTTTGGTTCTAGACATTCTCTGTGGACATTGTATCTATAGTTATTATTAATTTTTATTTCATTTGTTTCTTATGTTTGCATTTATGTGTGATTGCATGTGCATGTAATTGACGTTTGTGGGTATCGTCGCTGTAAACCCTCATGAGACTATAACTCATCCACTAGGGAAACCTAGGGGTTTAAAGGCTTGTTGCATATGCTAAATGCAATCGTGATCCCTACGAAAGTGGCTTATATTAATTTAGTTTTAATTGTTTATTTCATTTTGTTTTATTTTTTTTACTCGAGGACTAGCAAAATGTTAGGTTTGGGGGTGTGATGAGAGGAAAATATATCAATATTTACCGCCTTTTTTACTTAATATTTTTTTTATAGTTTTCTCGAGTTTTATGAATGTTTTATGTATTTTTTTTATTTTGCAGATAAAAATAAAATATCGCGACTCAGTGGAATCAAATCGGGGCTAAAACGACGAAAAACAGACAAAAAGGGCAAAAATGGAAATTTACTGCTCTAGTCGCGAAGCCCAACATTCCACGCATCGCGACGCGTCACTATCATGTGCCGAAAGATGGCTTGCCGACACGCGTCATCAACTGTTCACGTGTCGCAACGCAGAAGACACTGTGTGTCGTGATGCCCAATCAATTCTGCGTACCATTTGTAAAGAAGTAGCGTGTTGCGACGCGCAGACCATAATTTTACCTATAAATTGAAGATGATTTCATTTGAAATTCTAATAACTGAGGATTGTATCTTATTGTATATATAATTATGTATTTTTATTTTTTATAATAATAGTTTGTGTGTTTTTATTTTCTTTATGTCTAGCTAATTAACTTCTGTTGGGGAAATGATGAAACTTTTAATATGATAATCTAGGTAAATCTCACTTATATTATAATATATGAATTATCACCGCCTATATGGCTGGTTTATATGATAACTTGGATTACCGCCTATATGGCTGGTTTTATTGGATAAAATTACTTACCGCCTATATGGCCGGTTTTATATAACAATTTATATATTATAAAAAGTGAGATTCCTATATTTGAAATATTAAAGTGGATCCCCTAACCCCATCATTTTATTTTTAATCTAGGGAAGTGATGAAGCATAATATTCATGAATTTCATAATTGATTTTCTTTATATAATGTGTGATACTTTGGCTTGTTTATTGAATCTTAATCTTATTGCTTCTTGTTGCCTGATCACTAATAAGATTGATGTGGCAGACTTAAAATGAACTTGCAAAGAAAGGGATTTTAGGTTTCAGCCTTAGATTTAATAGCTCACGATCTCACCTTATAGATTTCCTTCCAGGATAGACATATCCATATCGGGGCATGGGTAGCCATAATTGGAACTTGATCTTAATGAATTCAGGGTTTCTTAGTTAACATAGGAATATAGTAATTGGGTTAATTTGGATGTTTGCATTCGACCATCGGAAGAGGCTTTTGCATATCTTCGTGTTCCAGGTTAACAAACTAATATATTGCATATGTATAAGAGAATCAATTCATCATTAGAGTAATATTGGACGGATTCAAAACCCTAGATGTATTGTTTATTATTAATTTCCTTTGTTTTATTTTGTATTTTTTGTATTTATTTATTTAAATCCACATTCAACCAACGAACAATTCCTTCTTACCCCAATTAGATACCTGTAATTAAATAGCGTTAATAATTAACATTGTAAGAAATTAAGTTCTCGTGGGATCGATATTTTTATACTACTTGAGCGATACGTGCGCTTACGTAACGTGTGTGATTTCACCGATCATGAGATCACTAACTTTTTAACAATGGTGCAAACCACCAAAATAGCTTTAGGTGCATTAATTGAGTTGTTGTAATTGTGAGCTTGAGTTTCACTATAAATTGAGAGCTAATTTAGAGGTCAAACCATCCCCAACAAGTAAGCTTCAAGTAAAGAAAGCTTATAGTGTAAGCTCCAAGTAAGAGAGCTTAGAGAGTGTAGTTAGTTTGTGAGGTTTTTTATAAAATTTTGTAATACTTGTAAATTTTATTCAATAGTAATAGAGAGTATTTATTTTTCCTTACAAAAATAATCTTCAGTGATCAAAGAATCACAACAAGTGGTATCAGTAGTTTTTTTATACATTGGGAATCTCGGAGGAGAATAATGAAACTTGGTGCGGAAAATTCGGGTTTCGGGAAAGTTCTCAAAAATCAATTTTGATCATACCATCATCTTGTTCACTTCGAGACAAGCACAATGGCATTTTTTGGCGATCAAACGGAGATCGGTAGGCGAGGCACACGCCATACATGCCAGACAGACCTTCTCTAAGAGCACCATGCGCCGCACACACCATCCATAGGTTGAAGACGACACACGTGGCTGCCACCTTAACATTCTTGTACACTCAGTAGCACAGTCATCTTCCATATCAGCAAATCCGGTACAGTCTGCACACACGTCATCGACACGTCAGCAGTTCCGGTATAGTCATCAAACACATCAGCGCCACATCATTAGTTCTGTCTCAGTTAGTTGACATGTCCGTGTCACGTCATCAGATCTGATATAGTCAACAAACACACCAACATTTCAGGTACAATCAGCTGCCACTAGGGCTGAGCACTAGTTCCGGGTCTACCCAGAACCAGTTGGAACCAGATCGATTTTCCGTGTTTGAAATGAGAACCGGTCCTATTCTGGTTCCAAAATGGAAGAACCGATTTTAAACCGTCTGGTTCCGATTCTATCAGCTGCCACTAGGGCTGAGCACTAGTTCGGGTCTACCCAGAACCAGTTGGAACCAGATCGATTTTCCGTGTTTGAAATGAGAACCGGTCCTATTCTGGTTCCAAAATGGAAGAACCGATTTTAAACAGTCTGGTTCCGATTCTATCATGAACGGAACCAGAACTAAACCATTGAAGCGATTTCTGGAACCAAATTTAGAACCAAAGTAATACTCGATTGAATACTCGAATTACTACACGATTTAATATCCAAATTGTAAAACTCCGTCGTTTTGATTTGGGTATATAATCAGTACTTTCTTTTGTTGAGCTCGCCAGTTGCCATTTTAAGTCTTCATTTTTAACCCTAGGAAGCGTTTCGCCGTTTCCTCTTCTCTCTCAGTTGAGCTCGCCAGTCGCCATCGCCAAGTGTGTTTCCTCTTCTCTGAGTTCTCTTCCCTTTGTGGTTCACAAATCTTTCATCCTCTACCATCCTATACATAACAAAGCCTCGATCTCATCGAACTCAATTACTTCAACTATCTAAAGCCTCATCACCATTTGTTTCTTCAGAGTTCATAGCAACCCAAAAACATTACTTAATATTTATCTCTCTCACACACACATTGGCTCTTTCAATCTTTCAAATGTACCTTTTTTTTTTCTCGAATTCATAGTGCATTTTCTGATGGGGGTTTTTACGTTCTTATAGATTTATATGAAATGTAGTAATGGGTTTGTGTTAAGTTAAGTGAGTGCTTGATTGGTGCTTAATTTTGTTAGATTTGAAGTAGTTTGAATTTTTATACTGCAAGATCGAAGTAAAGTTGGTTTTTTTTTTTTTTATAGGTTTAGTTAATTCTGCTCTATGCCTAATTATTGTTAATGATTTTAGCAATTTTTAGGTGGGATTGTTTCTTTGTTTATGGAGAAAAATGAAAATGCAGGAAAATTGTAGAACCGATCATGGTACTAGAGGTGGGCAAAAAAACCGACCGAACCGAACCAAACCGCAAACCGAACCAAACCGGACCGAATTTACGGTTTTTTTCCGAACGGTTCGGTTTGCGGTTCGGATTGGCCTACCCCAAACGGTTTACGGTTCGGTTCAGGACCTAATCCGAACCGCACCTGTTAAACCGAACCGAACCGTTATAATTAAAAAAATATAAATTTTTATAAAAAAATTTGTATTTTTCTTTTATTTTATTCTTTGTTTTTTTTATTAGTATGTTAATACTTTTATTCTTAAATTTTTGTTAATATATTTATTTGTTAATACTTTTATTCTTCAATTTATTTGTTTTTAGCATCATTATTCTTGAAAGTAAGATATTGGATTTGTCTCTTAATTAGAATGATGGTATCATCATTATTCGAGGTAATTTTTAAAAAATACAAGAATTAATTGTGCCTCATTTTTCAATCCTTTATGGAGTGCATATGTTTCCTGGAGTCACAGCTTACACCCTAGCACTTCATACCATTTGTTGGATAGACTAGTTTATTATTATTATTATTATTTTTTTTTTTTTTCACTTAAGTGGATGGAATTTTATTTTAAATATAATAATCCGTAAACCGAACCGAACCAATCCGTAAACCGCTGGTTTAAAAAATTTTCAATCCGAACCAACCGTTATTTATGGTTTGGTTTGAGAGAGGTAAAAAATCCGAACCGTAAAATATGGTTTGGTTCGGTTTTTAGCAAAAACCGAACCAAACCGAACCGCGCCCACCCCTACATGGTACTGATCTTTGTTATTACTCTCCACTAAGCTTCTTTTTATTACTTTGTTTTTTCAGTATTCTTTGTTCTGTTTCAATTGTTAGTTATTTGAGGTTCAAATAATTGATTAACAAGGGAATGGCTGATTTAAGAATAGGCCTGTATAATACTATAAATGTCAAATTACTGCAAATCAAAAGCCTAATTTCACAACTCCTAAAAATATTAACAAAAAAAAAATTATTTCATAGCTTTCAAAAAATGGCTGAGGTTAATTTAGCACATTTGCTAACTAGCTAGTATTTTATATTTGTAACAGAAGTGATTGGGCTGATGATTGTAGATGATAATGATATTGTTGATAATGATACCAATGCTGATACAGATGATGAAATTTAGCACATTTGTTGCTGTTTCTACTGTTGTCTGTTGATGTTTGTTGCTACTGTTTTCTACTGGAAATTGTTATTGTTTTCGGCTGGAATGTGCGGATGTTTGTTACTTTATTTATGTAATATATGTGTATGGACAATTGCGAAGAATATTATGTAATATTTATTCAAGTGAGAAATAATTACATTTTTAAAGTTTGACAATATTATATAAATAGGGTAAATCCGAACCGGACCGGAACCGAATTGGAGCCGATTAATAGGGTACCTTATTTAATTGGGTAGGTTCTGATTCCACCTAGTTTTGAACTGATTTTTTCTGGGAAGTTTTTAGTTTCATGCGGAACTAAAACCGGTTTTGCTCACCCTTAGCTGCCACATAGCGTATCTGGTCTAGTCATCTGCCATGTCATCAATCACGTCAAATTTTACGGTACAGTTTGTTAGGGTTGATGCTCTGAGCGCCAATTTTATTATGTATTTCCTTGTAAATACTAATGTAACGTTTTATTATGAATAAAATGAACAGTTTCTTTTATATAACTCATTCTTTAATATGGTAAAGATGTAACCGACCTTAGAATGATTAGTTATGATACTGTTGCAAAAGTGTCGCAACTGTCATTGAGTTGTATCATGACGTTGTCATTCTTAGAAAGTTCCCGGTCAATGTTTACACTACTTGGTCAGTAAAGTAAACCCATTGAGATTGGTACATGTCGTATATTGGAATATAGGATTCCGATGGTTTCTCAGTGAACCATGAGTCTTGGAGACTCGTATAGATGTGTAGGTATTTATAACGGATAAACACTGAACGATTCACCGAAGATTCTTAATGGATGGTACACCAACGTCAATAAGAATCTTCTCAGGTTGAGTGAGCATAATGATTCTTTGACTTGAGATACCACTGGATATCTGAGTTATCTTTAGCATTTAGATGGCAGTCACGTCACCGTTCTATTTAGATCAGACCTCCGCCCGTTCGTTGGGTGTGGACTGATGCTCAGGATATCCTGTGTATCAAGATAGGATCTGTCAGCTCTGTGTACAGAGCATAGGTATTCAATATGGAATTAACAATCTGTTAAATCCATGGGCCCGTGGTACACTGTAGAAATTAGTTCTAAGTGTTATTTGAGGGATTGTTAATAGAAACGTCGACGTGATTACATCTATAGAAATTTAATGTTTGTATCTATATCTCTGGATTAATCCGGATATCTGTGACAGAGGGATTATACGTATGCAGTGACCTCGATCTGTATGATTCAGTGAGTTTATCTGTGTTCGTCATAATTAACGGGTGGGTGAATTATGGACACGAAATTTGATTTTGTGACGGATATGCCTGAATCTAGACTCTCACTAATGAAATATACTCGTAGAGCATTAGGGCAAGTGTTATGAATAATACTGATTATTTATAACTCGTTTAATGGTTAAACGAAAAATACATGCAATCGGGACCTAACAGTCATTTCCGAATTAATTTATATTTGTATTTAATATTTGATATTATTAAATACACATTAATTAAATATCAATTTGTGATATTTGGCATATATCATTAATATATGTATTTGGGATATTTAATGTAGATATAATACATATATTTAAGATATTTATATTTAATTATTTAATTATTTAATTGTTAAATAATTAAACTAATTAATAAAATTAATATATTTTGTAATGATTTTGCTTTTAAATGGCGTGAAGCCATTGGAACACATTTTATTTTACTTTATGTAAGATAAATTTTACCTTTATTAAAGTAATAAGTGTGCCAATTAAAATGGAACAAAAATCAAATAGTTATTATTTATTTTTTCTTCCATTAAATTCGTCCATTGTGTATTTGGTATATCAAAATTGTTTTGATTCATTTTTTTTTCACTTACACAAGTTAAAAAAAAATTACAAAAGTGAGTTGAGAGCATTTGGTTTGAAAAGAAATGGAAATTAAAGCAAAATAAGGATTTTGTAAGTTATTTCACTTCTTTTTCTACATGAAAAATGTTTCAATATTTCTTAGTTTCAATTGTGTTGTTAAGATCATGCCTCTACTTTTTAGTTTGTAATTAAATTTGTTGGATGCTTGTTGGATGTGTTCATGCGTGTATAATTAATTTGTTTGCTTATTAATGTAATTAAGCTTAATAAATTAATTAAAAAATTAAAGTTGTCATTCTAGAGTTAATTAGCCATTCATAATTAGCCTAGAATTGTTCTTGATTAATTTCATGATAGTGAGATTTAATTGGGGTGGCAATTTGAAGATTAAAGTATTGAATTTTATCAATTTAATGTAAATTGTCCAATTTGAGTAATTTGTGAAATTAGGGTTCTTAACCGACTCAAATTTTGGGGCTTTTCATATATATGTTATAATTTGATGTATATTTGATGTATGTCAAATTTGGGATTAATTGGATTTGATCTTGATGTGTTTTGAACAAATTGAGCCAAATTGCAATTAATAAGAAATTTAGGCTGTTTCAGCAATTAATGGAAAAACTGGGTAGTTTGCGTAAATCTGGAAAAGTTTCTGGTTTTGTTGTAAAATTCTAAAAATTAATTTGGGATTGATTTGGAATCAATTAAATATGTAATTGACATATTTAAAAACTAAAATAATTAATTTGCAATAGTTTGGGGTAATTTTGTAATTAAAAGAAATATGATTCCTTGGGTTAAGATTTCATATTTTAAGTATTGGTTAATTAAATAAATAAGTTTATTTAATTGTTCCAAGAAAAAAAATTTGAAATCGGAAAAATCGTTTTTTCCGCATTCCGCTACGCTAACCATGTAATTCCTTATAAAATCCCAACACAATTGACATGCTCAAAAAGTAGTTCTTTACACCAAGTATAAGAGTGTAGAAGTAATAAAATAACTCGGTAAGACCGGGATCGATCCATAGGGAATAGATTTAATAGGATAAAATAATAATTTGAGTGAAAAATAAAAATATTGGATTGTTTGAATTGATTGGAAAATTTTAATTTAAACTGCAACAGTAAAATAAAATACTGGGGGTTAGGGGATCCACTTTTAATATTTCAAATTTAGAAATCTCACTTTTTATAATATATAAATTGTCATTATTACCCAATTAATTTATTTCAGGAATTAATTATGCCAAAACATAAAAAACCAGTCATGAAAGCGGTGATAACTTTTGTCTATAACAAGTTCAGTTAGGTACTCAATTATGCCAAATAAATAAAACCAGCCATGTAGGCGGTAACAAAGTTTGTCGATAATTAATCCAGAATTAAATAAAATATTAATCATTAGATTAAAATTTATATATTATAATATAAGTGAGATTAATCTAAATTTTCATATTAAAAGCTTCTCCCTTTACCCCAATAAAAAAAAATAAAATAGCTACTCATATTTTAATAAAAATAAAAATAATTTTATTACTGAAATAAAAGAAATTACAAGAAAATTTTAAAAAATAAAAAACACAAGAGCTAGAACACCACAAATTTTCAGAGAAAATTATGGAATCCGGGCGGAGGAAAATCGGGTGCAGACCACCTCTATTTATAGAAATTTTACAAGTTTTCTCCACCATTTTCTCCATCATTTTCTTCACCATTTCTTCCACCAAACATGCAAGCATGTTTGGTGGAAGTTTGACAATTGTAAATTATCATTTTTCATTCTTTTTTATAATGACTTTAATAATTACACATAACATATTTTTGATTTTTTTTTATCAATTTCGGCCTTGAAAACCTCAGAATTAGAAAATTTTGTGAACCTCGAAGTTGTAAATCTTTGAGTCTTCTTTCATCTGGAACTGAAATCTCCTTACTCCGATATTGAAGTAAATAGCTATGGCCAAAATACGAAAATTGCGCAAAGTT
This sequence comes from Zanthoxylum bungeanum, assembly GCA_019454045.1. Classification (NCBI taxonomy): domain Eukaryota; kingdom Viridiplantae; phylum Streptophyta; class Magnoliopsida; order Sapindales; family Rutaceae; genus Zanthoxylum; species Zanthoxylum bungeanum. Next base: position 43,097 of record SKCR01044174.1, read on the forward strand.
GGAATTTCTGATATTGTACACCGTTAGAACACCCTTTCAAGTTTCTGGTCTCCAAAATCTAAATTTTAAGTCAGTTTTTCTAGTTAAGCATTCAAAGTATTATTCCTAGTGCCTTTTACTGGGTGGCGACACCTTAGTCTGCCGTTAGTTCGCTGTGGGCTATTCGTACTCTGTACGGGCTGCGAGCCTAATAGTATCGTGGTCGACGACGTCAGAGACATAACGATAATCCCTAATTCGCTCCTACACATCCAAATAACAAACTGAAAACACACACTCTTGAAAGCCCAAAATGATATTCAAATTTTGCTTAGTAACTGAGGAAATACCACAAGAAAATAACTGACTTTTCGCCGAATTGGGAACCAAACCAGAAAACCCCATAAACCGATGCAGACATCCCCATGTCATAGAAACTGAGGCCTTTTGTGTAAGTGTTCCTAGAACATGCCAAGATCGTCTAAGAGTGATTCGTGTGTGAATTAATCAAAGGGAGTTGCGGAAAAATCACCTTGATCGGTTGTAGGCTTTCCAAAATCCTTAGGATGTAGTAGTTCGAAGCTTAAAATCGAGTTCCAAACTCTCGGGTGAGTTTCCATATCACCTTATTTAACTCCTTTAAGTACTAGCTTTTAACAAAATGAAAGAAAAATTTTTCTCCTTCAAGGTTCATAGTGTCCGGCAATTGAGAGAAGAAATGGAGATGATGAATAGTTAGTCACACTTCAAAAGTTGACTTACTCTTTTATATCATGGTTGAGTGTTAGACTTGGTTTGAGTGTATGAAAAACAATCTAATCTTTTCTCAACCAATTAACAACTTCCATCACTTGTGTAGACATTTGATGTAAGTTGGTGGGTCCCACTTTAAATTCAAAATTTAAGTCGGGCAATCAAACACGCAACCTCGCTTGGGCCCCGGGTTCGTTTAATTCCGAACTAAACGAATTTACCGTTGCGACATAATTAAATCTAATTTAATTAAATAATTATGCCTCGTAGAATTATTACGAAAGTCGTTTACGAATTAATTCCAAATTAATTCGTTTGCTTGAATTAAAATTCAATTTTAATTCCGCTTTGAAATCCAATTTCGATTAATATATCTAATATATTATTTTAGCCCAATTAAATAAATTAAATAGTAAAATCGAATTTAACTATTAAATTTACTTTACCGATTAATTCCAAATTAATCGCGTTCTCTCTTCTAGTCGAATTAATCCCAGATTAATTCTTGACATAATTAATCCCAGATTAATTTTCTCTTTGGTAATTAATCCCAGATTAATTTATTGCTGTAATTAATCCCAGATTAATTTTTCTCTCTCATAATTAATCCCAGATTAATTCTTGTTCGAGTCAAATTTCATCGGTGAATCTTTGAGAAGCGACCCAAGAGATCACTGGATATGTTGGTAGTAAATATGGTCATCAGACTATCCGAATACGTGCGTACCCGGTACCACGTTCTTACCAATTTACAAGACATTGTTGGCTTCTAGCAAAGTACCGTGCCTACCCAATTCTCCAGAAATATTCTTTAAACGAATATGTAATCTTTGTCAAGCGTAGTATACGTAGTATTGCGTATTACGATCCAGTATCGGATGTCATATGCAAGGCCTGGGGCTGGAATTGTGTCTGCCCCATACGAAGCATATATCGGATCACTGGCAACTAATCTCTATAATCGGATAATCATGACCTAGTCATATTATCCCGATGACTGCAGTACTTAAGAGTACCAATTCCGTATCTCTGCGTGATCATCATCTCCATATGATTGAAGTGATACTTCCATCTTGACATCACACCCAATACACTATGATCCTCAGTATACCCAGAAGAGGCGTACACAGAACCTGTTAAAGCCCCGGACGACCAAAACCAAAGTATATTGATTGTCGCAAATATTAGCGATGCAAGCCTCAGGTTAAGACCAAATACACCTACCCTTATTCGGATTCCCATAGACACATAGTCATACTACCAATGGGATTCCGATGGGTCTATCCAGAGTGAAGCTGTTCCCGTACCATTGGTAAACAGAACCTCCTATCACATTTGCATAAGTATCCAATACTTAAATATATTAGAACTATGCTGTTAAGCTTCCATAACGCGCATAAGTGCGATACTAGTCTATTCTGTATTATCGATGTACAGTCTCGATAATACTACGACTAGGGATATTTAATGATTAAACCTTTCATGGATTAATATTGTCTCATATCTTATTAATCCGGTACTAATCATATGGACTTTTATCATTTATATATCCAGGTAATCCAATTACAAATGATAATTTTTTTTTTATTTGGTCACATAGTTAATTTTGTACAAGAACACCATGTCCTTTAAAAAATAGTGATGTTATGGGTCATAATTGTCCAACAATCTCCCACTTGGCCCATAGCCAATCACTCAAGTGTCTAACACCTGAACTATATACGGGTCGCTCATGCTTATTCTGAGATATCTCTTTTGTCAGCGGATTTTACAAGGTTATCATCTGAAATGATTTATTCGATTATCACATCGCCACGATGTATGATCTCACGAATCAGATAAAACTGTCGAAGTATATAATTGGATCATTGATGAGACCGTGATTCTTTAGCCAGTGCTGTAGCCTAGCTCAGCTGCTAACAGAAATACTCCTAATCTAATTAGGAATTTTATGGATCCAAAATGTTTCTTCTACTGCCTCAGCTGCAGCAATGTATTCTGCTGTTGTGGTTGAATCAGCAACAATATCTTGCTTGGAAGATTTCCAGCTCACTGTTCCGTTGTTCAAACAAAATACGTACCCTGATTGCGACTTAAAGTCGTCTTTATCAGATTGGAAACTTGTGTCGGTGAACCCAATCACCTCAAGTTCTCCATCACCACAGATTAAGAAATCATCCTTAGTTCGTCTAAGATACTCAAGGATGTTATTAACATCAATCTAGTGATCATCACCTGGATCGACATGATTGTGACTCCAAATGCTCAAAGTATATGAGAAACCAGGCTGCGTACATATCTTTCAATGTACAGGTTCTCGGAGAGTGCCAACAAAATTTGGATCTATCCCAGTAGATCTTTATTCCTAGAATAAAGGTTGCATCTCCCAAGTATTCCATGGAGAATTTTAATGAAAGCCAAGCTTTCACCGATTGTTCACATGGGAATGTTTTTTCCAAGAAATAATACATCATCAATGTATAGGACATCCAATGTCAGTGCGCTCCCACTAACCTTCTTATATACACAAGAATCATATTCGTTTTGAATGAAACCATATTGTAATATGATCTTATCAAAATGATGGTTCCAAGAACACAATGCTTGCTTCAATAAATACATGGATCGATTTAACTTGCAAACCTTGTTTGCATGTTGCGGCACGACAAAACCATCAGGATGTTGTATAAAACATCCTCCTAAAGGTTTCCGTTAAGGAAAGCGGTTTTGATGTTCAGCTGTTATATTTCATAAACGAAATATGCAGCACTTGCAAGCATTATCCGAATGGATTTAATCATGGCAAAGGGTAAAATGTTTCGTCATAATCAACACCATGTTGATGACGATACCCTTTCGCCACAAGCCTAAATTTGTACGTTTGTTTGTTGCCATCCATGTTTGTCTTCACCATGAAGACCCATCCTGTTACCAATCGGCACAATGCCTTCTGGTATATCAACCAGTGTCCAAACTTGGTTGGTATACATGGAATCCATTTTGGACTTCATGGCACTTTCCATATAGCGGAGTCGATACCTCGTATCACTTTTTCATACGTAGTCGGTTCAGTATCCTCAATAAGACTAATGTCTACATGAGGTGAGATAAGAAACCCATACCTCTTAGGTTGTTTTTGTTTGGTTTATAGGTTGGTCCCAAGATCATTAAGCATAGAAATCATGTGTGAATACAATAAGAAGTATGGCGGAATCATACTTACATAGATCGGTTTTTGCGATGTGAGGAACAACAAAAATCTTCAAGCTTTTCCTCCAAGGTCCTCTCGGCATTGGCCTCCATTTTTGTGCTCCAAGTGTTCTTCAAGCTCCAAGCTTTAAGTGTGCATTCCATGCCCATGGGTGGGTTTCCCTATCACCTTCGTAAGACTCTGAATGTGTGTGCTAGCACTTGTGAAATTTGCAACAAATCTTCACAAAACTTCTTCCATCTCTCTGCATTGAAGGATAAAGAAGAAAGAAAATGGCCCAAGGCCGAATCTTGAGGGAGAAGAGAGAGAGAATGTGATATGTTGTTTTTGGTTTCAAAACCTAATTAAATCATATACCAAAATTAGTCAAAGCTTTTCCAAAAGGCTTAGACAATTTTGGAGGCAAAATTTGCATAATGCATTCAACAACCACATCAACTATTCACATCAATCAATGATGACAAGCATCACTTCACTCAAAGTGATGTGACTTCCATCACTTGATTGACTAGTGATTTGACGCTTGATGTGACTTGTGGGCCGCACTTAAATTCGAAATGCGAGTGGGCAGGCAACACTCCCGTACTCGGGTTCGCTAATTCCGAATTAACGAATTTTCCGTTGCGACGTAATTAAATCAAATTTAATTAAATAATTATGCCTAGCAAAATTACTATTCACATCGCTAACGAATTAATTCTAAATTAACTCGTTCGCCCCGAATTAAAATCTAATTTTAATTCCGCGTCAAATTCCAATTTCGTATAATATATCGAATATATTATTTAATCGATTAATTCCAAATTAATCGTTCTCTCTCTTTAAATAATATTTTATCCCAGATAAATATATCCGTAAGTAATCCAGATTAATTTTCTCTCTCTATAATTAATCCCAGATTAATAAAGTGCCAGTCATACGTCATCAGTGAATCTTCGAGAAGCGACCCATGAGAATCCCTAGTATGTTGGCAGTAAATCCGGTCATTGGACTATCCGAACACGTACGTACCTAGTACTACTTTTTACCTATTTAAAAGACATGGTTGGCTTCAAGCAAAGCACCGTGCCTACCCAATTCTCCAGAAATATCCTTACAGGAATATATGATCTATATAAGGCGTAGTATACGTAGTATTACGTATTGCGATCCAGTATCGGATGTCACGTGCTAGGCCTGAGGCTGGAATTGTGTCTGCCCCGTACGAAGCACATATCAGATCTCTTGTAACTAGTCTCTATAATCAAATAAACATGACCTAGTCATAATATCCCGATAGCTGCAGTATAAAAGAGCACCAGTTCCGTATCCTACGTGATCATCATCTCCACTATGACTGGAGTGATACTTCCGTCTTGACATTACACCCAATACACTACGATTCTCAATATACCCAGAAGAGGCATACACAGAACTTGTTAAAGCCTTGGACGAGCAAAACCAAAGTATATTGATTGTCGCAAGTATTAGTGGTGCAAGTCTCAGGTTAAGACCAAATACACCTACCCTGATTCAGACTTAACATAGACACATAGTCATACTACCAAATGGAATTCCGAGGGGTCCATCCAAGAGAAGCTTTTTTCCGTACCATCGGTAAACACAACCTCCTATTACACTTGCATTAGTATCATATACCCAAATATTGAGAACTATGTCGTTATGCTCCCACCAACGCTCACAAGTGTAATACTAGTCTATTCCGCATAATCGATGTCCAATCTCGATAATACTACGACTAGAGATATTTAATGATTAAACCTTCATGGATTGATACTACTGCTCATATCATCTCAATCCGAAATTAATCATAAGGAACTTCTATCATTTATACATCCTGATAATCTAATTATAAATGATAAAAGAGCAATTTCCTTTGTCACATAGTTAATTTGTACAACAACACCATGATCTGTACAAATAGTGATGATATGGGTCATAATTGTCCAACAATCTCCCATTTTGGGCCCATAGCCAATCACTCAAGTGTCCTACACTCGAACTATTTACGGTTCGCTCAAACTTCTGCTGAGAAAATGCTTTCGTCAGCAGATTTGCGGTGGTATCATATGATGCGATTTATTAGATCCGAACGAATCAGATGAATATTTGAAGTATATATCTGGATCGTTGATGAGACCATTAATTCTTTAGCTTGTGCTGTAGCCTAGCTCAGCTGCTAAAAGAACTGCTCCTAATCTAATTAGGATTATTATCGATCCAAAAGGCTTCTATTGCTGCCTCAGCTGCAGCAATATTCCACTTTATTGTTTTTATTTGGTAATAGTATCTGCTGGAAGATTTCCAGCTCACTGTTCCGTTATTCAAACTATATAGTACCTTTATTACGACTTATAGTCGTTTTTATCATTAGGAAACTTGCAACAGTGAACCCAGTGACTTCAAGTTCTCCTTCTCCATAGCTTAGAAAGCATCCTTAGATCATCTAAGATACTTAAGGATGTTCCTAACATCAATCCAGTGACTATCACTTGGATTGGCCTGATTGTGACTCCCATATGCTCAAAGCATATGAGACACCAGGTCGCGTATATTTTCAATGTACGAGTTCTCGGAGAGTGCCAACAACTTTTGATCTATCCTAGTAGATCCTTATTCCTAGAATAAAGGTTTGTTGCTCCTAGAATTCTATGGAGAAATTTTCATGAAGCCAAGCTTTTCATCGATTGTATTATGGGAATATCATTTCCAGAAATGACATATCTGTTAGAGATTAAATCAAGTCCCAAGATCAACAAATCAATGCATGAAAAATCACATATGAACACATCAAAGGAGGTGGCGGAATCAACTCACATTGAATTTCGTTTTTGATTTGAAGAACAAGATGCGTTTTTGAGCTCCCTCCAAGCTCGGCAATGGCTTCCAAATGCAGTGGGCTGTGCGGTTTGGACTGGTTTGGTGCTCACCATTTTCGGCCATTGAAGACCACCATTGAAGCTCCAAGCTTCAAGCTTCCATGCTCACAAACTCACTTCCCTATCACCTTTGTATCACTCCTAGAGTGTGCTAGCACTAAGTTTTGAAACAAAATTCAAAACTTTTTTTCTCATTACTCTCTCGGCAGAACCAGAAAAACGAGAGAGGAAGAGAAAAACGGCTTGAAGCCGAGAGAAGAAAAAGAAGGGAGGAAGAAGAACCGTGAGTCTTGCCTGTTGGAGAGAGAGAATGACTTTAGTTTATATATTATTTTAATTCATTTTCAAAAGCAAAATAAATATATATAAACTATTATCATATATCTAAAAGTAAAAAGCAAAAGTCTATTAATGCTTTTCTACTTTTCACACATCATTTCTACTTTACTTTCATCACATCACTCACTTTAATAAAGTGACATGTTGTCAAGTCACATCACTCAAAGTGACGATTGATTTGACGCATGATGTGATTAGCGATTTGACGCTTGATTTGACTTGCGTGCCGCGTTCGAATTCGAAATGCGAATGCGCTCGCAATCACTCGGGCTCGGGTTCGCTAATTCCAAATTAACGAATTTTCCGTCGCGTCGTTATTAAGTGATTACGCATAGCGAATTCACTATTCACGTCGCTAACGAATTAATTCTAAATTAATTCGTTCGCCCGAATTAAATCTAATTTTAATTCCGCGTCGAAATCCAATTTCGATTAATATATCGAATATATTAATTTATCGATTAATTCCAATTAATCGTTCTCTCTCTTTAACGATATTTTATCCGAGATAAAATATCTCCGTAATTAATCCCAGATTAATTTTCTCTCTCATCGAATTAATCCCAGATTAATTCTATCTCTCTCTTCTAATTAATCCCAGATTAATCAAAGTGCGAGTAATACATCATCGGTGAATCTTCAGGAAGCGACCCATGAGATCTCCGGATATGTTGGCAGTAAATACGATCGTCGGACTGTCCGAACACGTAAGTACCCTGTACTACGTTTATATCGATTTACAAGACAAGTTGGCTTCTAGCAAAGCGCCATGCCTACCCAATTCTCCAGAAATATTCTTACAGGAATATATAGATCTGTATCAAGCGTAGTATACCGAAGTATTGTGTATATTGGCCCAGTATCGGATAATCACGTGCTAGGGCTGGGGCTGGATAAGTGTCTACCCCGTCCGAAGCACATATCGGATGTCTGGTAACATAGTCTCTATAATCGGATATACATGACCTGGTCACAATATCCCGATTGGTTGCGCAACACTCAAGAGCACTAGTACCGTATCCTGCGTGACATCATCTCCAAATGACTGAAGTGACACTTCCGTCTTGACATCACACCCAATACTCTACGACTCTCTGATAAACCCAGAAGTGGTGTACTCAGAACCTGTAAAAGTCCCCTACCACCAAACCAAAGTTTATCGATTATCGTAAGTATTAGCGATGTAAGTCTCAGGTTAAGACCATACACACCTACCTTGATTCGGCCTCCCATAGACACATAGTCATAATACCAATGGGATTCCGAGGGGTCTATCCAGAGCGAAGCTGTTTCCCGTACCATCGGTGAAACACGACCTCCTATCGCACTTGCATAAGTATCCAATACTTATATATATGAGAACTATGCCGTTGTGCCCTCACAACACGCACAAGTGCAATACTAGCCTATTCCGCATTATCGATGTCCTGTCTCGATAATACTACGGCTAGGGATATTTAATGATTAATCCTTCGTGGACTGATACTGTCTCATATCATCTCAATCCAGGAACTAATCATAGGGACCTCTCTTCATTTATATATCTATGGTGATCTAATCACAAATGATGAGAGTGCAATTTCCTTATTACATAGTTAATTTGCTACAACAACACAATGATCTGTGCAAATAGTGACGCTATGGGTCATTTGTCCAACAATCTCCCACTTGGCACGTAGCGAGTCACTCAAGTGTCTAACACCCGAACTATGTACAATTCGCTCAAATTGCTGAGGAAAGTTTTCGTCAGCGGATTTGCTTAATTATCGTCTGACGCGATTTACACGATCATCACATCGCCACGATGTATGATCCGAACGAATCAGATGATATAGAAGTATATATCTGGATCGTCGATGAGACCTTTAATTCCTTAGCCTATGCTGACGCCTAGCTCAGCTGCTAACAGAACTTTATCTAATCTTATTAGATTTATTATCGATCCAAATGGCTTCTATTGCTGCCCTCAGCTGCAGCAATAATCCGCATTTGTTGTTTATTCGGCAACAGTTATCTTGCTAGGAAGATTTCCAGCCAGCTCACTGTCCCTGTTATTCAAACTTTATAGTACCGCAGTATTTAATTGTTTGGAAACTTGCAGTGGTGATCCCAGTCACTTCAAGTTCTCCTTCTCCATAGTTAAAGATAGCATCTTTAGTTCTCAGAGATACTAACAGATGTTCTTAACTTCAATCCAGTGACTATCACTTGGATTGACCTGATCGTGACTCCATATGCTCGAAGCATATGAGACACCAATACAAGTACATTTTAAATGTACAATTTCCAGAGAGTGTTAACAACTCCAAATCTATCACAGTAGATCTTTATTCCTCAATAAAGGTTGTTATCTCCCAGAATTCTACGAGAATATCTATTGAAAGCCAAGCTTTCAACAATAGCTATATGGGAATTTCATTGTCAGTGCGCTCTCCCACTAACCTCCTTATATACACAAGAATTATTTCGTTTTGAGTCAAATTATCAACCATTATGATTATTTCAAAACGTCAGTTCCAAGAACCTTATGCTTGCATCAATCCAAACATGGATCGAATAACCCGCAAACCTTGTTTGTCGGTTATACAAAATCGTCAGGATGTTGTAAACATTCTCCAAAAGGTTTCCTTTTCAGGAAAGCGATTTTGATTTGCATTTTTATGAGGTTAGATCAGAAACCCATACCCTAGGTTGTTTTCTGACTCCATCTGATCTACCCTGTTCTTGCGTATTCGAAGATTAATGGTATAGATTCATCATAGATGAACTATTTGTGTTCCATTACGGACTTCGTGCCTTGAAGTAGTATTACTCCGATTTTCATCGAGTATTATCCCTCCCTGACCACTGCATATCGGTATTCCTCTCAGGAAAACCGCATGGTGAGCAACAATTACATTGTTCTCATGTGGGATTTACAAGTACTATATTTAAGGTTTCCCTTAAGATAACCTATATTGGCACTTATCCAATTTGGGTCCTTAGTTTGGTATCATCCAAACGCTATGCCTGGCATACCCAAATTATCAGGAATGAGAAACCTCGTTTCTTCCCTGTTCATATCCTATATGATATATGTCAAACAGATTTATATGGAACCTTATTCTAAATAAGTTTTGCACTGTTAATACATATCGTGTTGAAGGAAATAGTAGCTCAGAGCGACTCGTGATAAACCTTATCATGTCCTCATCTGAAAGAATACCGTACTCTTTCATGTACGTATGAAACTTACTGCTTAAGTATTTTCCATTACGGTATAACCGTGGCGGAATAATTCTATAGCCGATCTGTTTTTCTACTTCGTGTCGAAACTCTGAAGTTTCCGATCTGTGTTCTTCAAAAGAAACACATAACCACAACGTGATGTCACATCCGTTAAGGTCACGAAATATTCATGTTAACATCTAGCCTAGCTAGATATGGGCCCACTTACTTCACCATGAATAGGGCTAACAGATCGGTGGCCCTTTTACTATTACCAAGTAAATAGTATTTTAGGTATTTAACCTAATAAACTAGATTCGTAGACCTTATTTGAATAGTCAAATCAGTCCTAGTACCCCTCTTAAAAAGTGTGGATATACGAGTCTTCTATAATTGTGTCCTAGACAACAATGCCACAAATAAGTCTCTATTGATCAATCAATTTGAGCTATTTATTTGTCATTTATATGTTTGAGATTTTATTTATATTCAAAATATAAATTCTGTTATTTACATCCATGTAATATCTCAGTATCATCTTTATATAATGAACACTTTAGTGTTCTAGAATATAAAGGTTTTATCCGTATCGGATTAAACCCTGATATAGAGATAATGTCTCTAGTTAAACTAGTTACATTATAACATTTCCTAATTTAAGTACATACCCAAAGGGTAGTTCCTAAACTTAGGTATCTACGGTCGAAACAGCGACTTTCGTCCCGTTTCCAATTCGCAGAGAAATCTCGGCTTGAAGCCAGTATCCAGCTCACAGCGGATTCTGAACGTCAATACATATGTGTATTATGTACCACACTAAGTATTTAAAATTCAATTTTAATACTAGTTGTGAACATAACTTTGACAAATATTTTTAAAGTTAGAGCCTCGCCCTATCTTTAATTCCTTCGTGTCTTCCATATCCAAATGGTAGTCACTTTGGGATATGTCAATAATCCTTTTCAATATTTCATAAACCTTTGGCCAAGCCTTGGGTTTCGGAATATTGAAACGATGTGCACCTTGTGCTACATGCCCAATTGCAAACTTTGATTTTTCTCCACTAGAATATTCAATTAATTCTCCAAGAATTATTAATTGCAATTTTAATACTTTTAATCTAAAGATAATTTTATAATAGATTAATTATAAGTATATCACATAATTAAGCACTACATATTAATAAATAAAAGAAATCTATGCTTAATATTGCTTAATTATGGGCTTAGTATAATAGTTATTTTATCAAATAAATTAACCTATTATTAATTCCCAATTGAAAATTAAATCACTTAAAACATTTAATCCAAGGATTATATATTTTAAATATTCAACTTTTCAATTTTATCTTGATTACAATAGTCCAACTATTTAATCAACGATTAGTGGTACTATATATATTATAATGATTATAATAGTCCAACTATATAATCAAATATAATCCAAATTAATTAACCTCAATTACATTGATTACTATAATCCAATTATAAAATCAACTGTAAGTGGAATTAATTAATTCAAATATATGATTAATATAATCCAATTATATATAATCAAGTATAATACAGTCCAACTGTTTATTAAAACCAACAATTTAAATATTAGTCTAACTAACATTTAATATAACGACGAAATAATTTAAATGAGCGTGTTTAGCGAGTAATTGAACGAATGTTGCAAATTCAATACTTGCCTCCCACTATTTTTCGTCGAGCCTCTAACCCTCTGTGAGTACTCGGGAAACCGTGTTTCCTAGTGGGCTAGGATCCCGTTAAATATCACACAATCTTGACTTGGCCAACAAATTGTATGATAATTAACTAGGTAGATCTCTAAGATCAATTGGATCTCATCCAATTCCTAGATCCGGTTAGGTGGACATCCAAGTCCCAAACATATATCTTATATATGCCTATACATCGAATGTATACCCTAACCTTTTTCCTCTGAATCAACTAGGCCTTGGCTTTGGCACAACAAACCTAGTGATCCCAGTCAAGCGCGGACCCATTGACATGGAAGCTTCGTAATCAATGTCAATGGACAAGAAGTGGTCTTGACTTTGGCCAACAAACCACAACTTGGACACGACACCGATATGGAACAAAGCCTCGTGATTAAAACACATCTTTGATGGACAAGGGCTTGACTTTGGCCAACAACCCCTGCCAATCTCGGATCTTGAGTAAGAATCACTCAATGGAAGGAAAAACGCATGATATTTAACGAGGGTTTTTCGCGTGCAAATTGGCTACCAATTTAATTATCTTTGTTAAGGTCTCATCATCATACACCCTTAAGCATGCATTCTAAACACATAATAAAGCGAGTATGAAATAAAATAATAATGATATGCGGATGGATATTTTACATTGATCCTAGATCAAATCTCTCACTTTCTCTCTCCCGCTAGCACTTGTATTACTTCTACCCGTTACACTACACTTCTAAAGAAACCTCTTTTACATGGAGGGGAATAGGTGAGAAGAGAATACAAAGTAATAGGAGATAAGGCTGGACACGCAGGTCCAATTTAATAAATCAAATTTATTACAATTTCCAAAATCGCCCAACCCGACTAATATCCATCCGATATACATTATTCAAACATCACAACCATGTATTCATACAAGCATGTTATCAATCAATCAATCAAATTAATTAATCTTGATTATTAGTGATCATCCAATGTTCAAACAAAGATTTGATTTTTGTTCGAGTCAAACTCGTATTGCAAACACGTACTCAAAGTACAATTTCTACGAATTAAATTAAATAACATAATTAAATCCAATTTAATACGTATTTAATTCTAATTCATTATTTAATTCCAAATTAAATATTACACTTTTATTAACGAACCTTTACGACTTAAATTCCAATTTAATCGCAACGGGCCTCAAACCCCGATTAACATCTAATGTTTTATTTAATTAAAGTCCAATGGGCTTTTAATTAATTTCTATAGGCGTGGACTTTTGGTCAACTCGGGTCAAACCGAACAACCAAAATCCAATCCGGGAGTTACCCCATAAGCCTTTAAATTAATTTTGGCCCATTAGGCCCAATTAAATAATTAAGGTCCATTAACCATAATTGGACCTTTTGGATTCGTTTGGGCTAATTGGATCCAACCAATTTTGCTTAAACCCAACTTTGTTACAACAACAAAGCCCAAAAGCCCAATTACAACCTAACAAGCCCAATTTCCAAAATCAAGCCCAAATTAATTAACTTATAAAATTCCAAATTTCACAATTAATTAACCTAAGTGTATTACATAATCAATTACCCAATTAACATTTCTAAAACATCAATTAGCCTAATTAATCATGCACTTTAACAACCAAATAGTGTCCAACACAATTCAATCAAAATCAAACCCAATTAACATGCTTTCAAGTCTCGGCAATTAGGGGTTTTTTCAATTCGATTCGGTTTCAATCCAATTGAGTCCACAATCTTAATTTCCCAAATCAATTCAATTCATCCAATGAATTAAAACAACAAAATCACAAAGAATTCATGTTCTTTAAAATCGGCCAAGCCACTTTAAAAGGGAAAAATGTTCCAAATCAAAATTCAATCCAATTGAACTTCAAAACAACATTAACCAATTGTTTTAAGTCATCCAATGATCAAACAAAACAAAATTACCAAGACATTAGGTTCTTCCAATTTTCGGCCAGCCTCCAATTTGGGGAAAATTGAATCCAATCCAATTTCATGAAATTGATCACACACAATCTCAATTAAACATGTTCTAAGCATACTTAAACATCCAATTCAATTAAAACATGCTTAAACACATTTTACCCAATTTCAAGTTTCATTTCAACCTTAAGAATTGGGGAAAATTGATCTAATCCAATTTTCTTGAAATTGATCATGCACAACTTCAATTCAACCTCATTCAAGCATAATGCATCAAACAATTCAACCAAATCATGCCTAAATCGAGTTTACCCAAATTAAAGTTTTGACAAAAAATAAGCAAATTGGGGAAAATCAATCCAATCATTTTTTTATCAAATTGATTACATACAACTCAAATTCAATCATATATAATCATTCTCAACAATCAATTAGACAGAATCAAGCCAAAATCAAAAAGCCCCAAATTTGCTCAAGAACCCTAATTCGGTTTTCATGCAATCAAAGCTCTAGATACCATTGTTAGAGTTTAAATCAAGTCCCAAGATCAACAAATCATGCATGAAAAAAATCACATATGAACACATCAAAGGAGGTGGCGGAATCAACTCACATTGAATTTCGGTTTGATGTTGAAGAACAAGATGCGTTTTTGAGCTCCCTCCAAGCTCGGCAATGGCTTCCAAATGCAGTGGGCTGTGCGGTTTGGACTGGTTTGGTGCTCACCATTTTCGGCCATTGAAGACCACCATTGAAGCTCCAAGCTTCAAGCTTCCATGCTCACAAACTCACTTCCCTATCACCTTGTATCACTCCTAGAGTGTGCTAGCACTAGTTTTGAAACAAAAATCAAACTTGTTCTCATTACTTCTCGGCAGAACCAGAAAAACGAGAGAGGAAGAGAAACGGCTTGAAGCCGAGAGAAAAGGGAGGGAAGAAGAAGACCGTGATCTTGCATGTTGGAGAGAGAGAATACTTTAGTTTTCTATTTATTTTTATTCATTTTCCAAAACAAATAAATATATATAAACTATTATCATATATCCAAAAGTAAAAAGCAAAAATCTATTAAATGCTTTTTCTACTTTCACACATCATTTCTACTTACTTTAAGTCATATCACATCACTTTAATAAAGTGACATGTTGTCAAGTCACATCACTCAAAGTGACGATTGATTTGACGCATGATGTGACTAGCGATTTGACGCTTGATGTGACTTGCGTGCCGCGTTCGAATTCGAAATGCGAATGCGCTCGCAATCACCTCGGGCTCGGGTTCGCTAATTCCAAATTAACGAATTTTCCGTCGCGTCGTAATTAAATGATTACGCATAGCGAATTCACTATTCACGTCGCTAACGAATTAATTCTAAATTAATTCGTTCGCCCGAATTAAAATCTAATTTTAATTCCGCGTCGAAATCCAATTTCGATTAATATATCGAATATATTAATTTATCGATTAATTCCAAATTAATCGTTCTCTCTCTTTACGATATTTTATCCGAGATAAATATCTCCGTAATTAATCCCAGATTAATTTTCTCTCTCATCGAATTAATCCCAGATTAATTCTATCTCTCTCTTCTAATTAATCCCAGATTAATCAAAGTGCGAGTAATACATCATCGGTGAATCTTCAGGAAGCGACCCATGAGATCTCCGGATATGTTGGCAGTAAATACGATCGTCGGACTGTCCGAACACGTAAGTACCTCGTACTACGTTTATATCGATTTACAAGACAAGGTTGGCTTCTAGCAAAGCGCCATGCCTACCCAATTCTCCAGAAATATTCTTACAGGAATATATAGATCTGTATCAAGCGTAGTATACCGTAGTATTGTGTATATTGGCCCAGTATCGGATAATCACGTGCTAGGGCTGGGGCTGGATAAGTGTCTACCCCGTCCGAAGCACATATCGGATGTCTGGTAACATAGTCTCTATAATCGGATATACATGACCTGGTCACAATATCCCGATTGGTTGCGCAACACTCAAGAGCACTAGTACCGTATCCTGCGTGACATCATCTCCAAATGACTGAAGTGACACTTCCGTCTTGACATCACACCCAATACTCTACGACTCTCTGATAAACCCAGAAGTGGTGTACTCAGAACCTGTAAAAGTCCCCTACCACCAAAACCAAAGTTTATCGATTATCGTAAGTATTAGCGATGTAAGTCTCAGGTTAAGACCATACACACCTACCTTGATTCGGCCTCCCATAGACACATAGTCATAATACCAATGGGATTCCGAGGGGTCTATCCAGAGCGAAGCTGTTTCCCTACCATCGGTGAAACACGACCTCCTATCGCACTTGCATAAGTATCCAATACTTATATATATGAGAACTATGCCGTTGTGCCCTCACAACACGCACAAGTGCAATACTAGCCTATTCCGCATTATCGATGTCCTGTCTCGATAATACTACGGCTAGGGATATTTAATGATTAATCCTTCGTGACTGATACTGTCTCATATCATCTCATCCAGGAACTAATCATAGGGACCTCTCTTCATTTATATATCTATGGTGATCTAATCACAAATGATGAGAGTGCAATTTCCTTATTACATAGTTAATTTGCTACAACAACACAATGATCTGTGCAAATAGTGACGCTATGGGTCATTTTGTCCAACAATATCATCATTTTTTAGGACAATCACTGTCAGATGCGCTCCCACTAACCCCTTATATACACAAGAATCATTTTCGTTTTGAATAAATCATATACCATTATGATTACAACAAAATGATAATTCCAAAGACTCAATGTTTACTTCAATCCATAAATGGATCGAATTAAGTCAATCCTGTTGCTTGTTTTGGTACGACAAAACCGCCATGATTTTAAACATCCTCCAAGGTTCCGTTTTAAGGAAAGCGATTTGACGTTCAGCTGCCATATTTCATAATAAAATTCAGCATTAGCAAGCATTATCCAATAGATTTAACCATGGCAACGAGTAAAAGGTTTCTTCGTAATCGAAACAATGTTGATAACGATAACGATACTTTTTCGCTAGAAGCCTAACTTTGTACGTTGGTATTTTCCATCCATGTATGTCTTCCTTGAAGACTTATATATACGAATAGGCACAATGCCTTCTGGTCAACAACCCAGTGTCCAAACTTGGTTGGTATACATGGAATCCTTTCGGACATCATGGCACTTTGCCATAATATGGAGTCGATACCTTGTATCACTTCCTCATACGTAGTCAGTTCATGTTCCTCAATAAGATTGACATCTTTATGAGGGGAGATCAGAAACCCATACCTCTCAGGTTATTTTCTGACTCTCTCCACTTACGTGGTTCTTGTGTATTCGAATATTATTGGTATAGTTTCATCATTGATGAACTATTTGTGTTTCTATTAAGGAATCGGTGCCTGGAACAGTATTACTCTCCGATTTTCATCGGTTTTACTTTCCTCCCACTTACCACTGCATATAGGTATTCCTCTTAGGAAAACCGCATGGTGAGCAACAATTACATTGTTCTCTTGTGAGTTGTATAATGTACTATACTTTGTTTCAAACTAGGATAACCAACAACTTAGGCACTTATCCGATTTGCTTCTAGTTTGGTATCATCCAAACATATGCCCAGCATTCCCAAATCTTCAGGAATGAGAAAACTCAGTTTCTTCCTGTTCATATCTAATATGAAGTCTGTCTAACAGATTATTATGAACCTTATTCAAAATAAGTTTTGCACTGTTTAAGCTTATCCCTTGAAGGAAATGGTAGCTCAGAGCGACTCATGATTAACCTTACTATGTCCAAGACGTTCGGTTTCTCCGTTCGGAACACCGTTAAATTAACGTGTTCCGGAGGAGGCCTCATGAAAGAATACTATACTCTTTCAAGTATTTGAGAACTTATTGCTTAAGTATTTTCATCATGGTCTAACCGTGACGGTTTTAATACTTTAGCCGATCTATTTTTATACTTCGTGTCGAAACTCTTTGATCTCATCAAAAGTTTCTGATTCGTGTTTCAGAAGAAACATATAACCATAACGCGGTGCCATATCCGTAAAGGTTACGAAGTGTTTATATCCACCTCTAGCCTAGCAAGATATGGGCCCACTTACGTCACTATGAACGAGGGCTAACAGATCGATGGCACTTGCACTTTTACCAAGTAAAAGTGTTTATAGGCACTTTGCCTAATAAACTTGATTCGTAGACATTATTTAATAGAATCAAATCCGTCCTAGTATCCACTCTTCGAAAGTGTGGATATACGAGTCTTGTTAATTGTGTCCCAGACAGCAATGCCACAAATAAGTCTCATCTGATTAAATCAGTTTGAGCTATTTGTTTGTCCTGTTATACGTTTGAGATTTATTTATATTTCAAAATATAAATCTGTTATTCACATCTAATGTGATTATCTCAATATCATCTTATAAAATGAAACACTTTAGTGTTCTAGAATATAAAGGTATATCCGCAATGGATATACTCTGATATAGAGATAATGTTTCTAGTCAAACTAGTTACATTTTAACAGTTTCCTAATTTATGTACACACCCGAAGGATAGTTCATAAACTTAGGTTTCTACGGTTAAAACAACAACTCTCGTCCCGTTTCCGACTAGCAGGTAAATCTCAACTGAAGTCAGTATCCTGCTAATTAGCAGATTCTGCACACCAGTACATATTTATGTACCACATCCAGTATCTAAAATACAATTTTAATACTAGTAGTGTACATGTTGATGACAAACATATTTGAAGTCGGAGGCTTGCCCGTCTTCAATTCCTTCATGTCTGCCTTGTCCATACGGCAGTCACGCTTCCAGTGACCCCGTTTGCCACAGTTTAGGCAACATTTTGGGATATGTCCTATGTCTTCCCAGAAGATTATAATGATTTTGCTTTACCCTTTTTCCACACCCAGAAGCCTTTGGCCAAGCTTTGCCTTCTGGGATGTCGAAGTAAGATGCGCCTTGCGCTTCTTGGCCTATTGCAAACTCTGGCTTTGTCTCCTTGAGTATAGCCATTAACTCTCCAAGAGTTTTCTATTGAAATTTGTACTTCTAAGATCTAAGGATAGATCTTTGAAGATCCTTCATTTCAATATCATACTATAATTCTAATCCTTAGTTCTGATAAGAATTAGGGAGTCTTTGCGGCAAGCATAACAGATTAAGCACTAAGTTATCATCACATGAATATTCCAAATATCATGTTCTACTATTTGCTCAACTCGGCTTAGGCTCGAGACGTCACTCTATCAAATAAAGTCTTCTCGTTTAAAGACATTTTCACCCAGGATTATGTTTTTAAACACTAATCTTTCAGTTATCTTGATTCCAATAGTCCAACTATCGAATCAACGATTTTAGGTACTATTGATTATAATGATTACTATAGTCTAACTATATAATCAACTATAATTTAATATGTTAAATTCAATTATATTGATTACTATAATCCATTATAAAATCAACTATTAATTGAAGTAGTTTGAATACAGTCCAACTGTTTAATTTAAAATAACGATTAAGATTTAGTCCAACTAATATTTATTATTTGACGAAAAATTTGAAATGAGCGCGTATTGGCAAGTAACTAAGGAATATTGCAAATTTAATACTTGCCTCCCACTATTTTTCGGCGAGCCTCTAATCCTCTGTGGAGTACTCGGGAAACCTTGTTTCCTAGTGGGCTAGGATCTCGTTAAATAACACAATCTTGACTTGGCCAACAAATTGTATGATAATTAACTAGGTAGATCTCTAAGATCAATTGGATCCCATCCAATTCCTAGATCCAGTAGTGGGACATCCAAGTCCGAAACTATATCTTATATATGCCAATATATCCAATATATTCCTAACCCCTTTTCCTCTGAATCAACTAAGCCTTGGCTTTGGCACAACAAACTTAATGATCCCAGTTAAGCGGAACCCATTGACCTTGGAAAGTTTCGTAATCGATGTCGATGGACAAGAAGATATTGACTTTGGCCAACAAATCACAACTTGGAAAAGACACGATATGGAACAAAGCCTTCATGATTCAATCACATCCGCGATGGACAAAGGTCTTGACTTTGGCCAAAAAACCCAGTGCCAATCTTGGATCTTGAGTAAGAATCAATCAATGGAAGGAAAAAATGCTTAATATATGTTGAGGGTTTTTTCACGTAATTGGCAACCAATTAATTATCTTTGTTAGGTCTCATCATCATACACCTTTAAACAAGCATTCTAAAACATAATAAGGCACGTATAATTAAAATAATAATGATATGCGGATGGATATTTACACACTTTTTTCCTAGAACAAATCTCTCCTTTTCTCTCTCCCGCTAGCACAATTCTAACTTCTACCAATTACATAACACTTCTAAAGAAACCTCATTACATTGAGGGAATATGTGAGAAGAGAAATACAAAGAGTCAAGAGGTAATAGGCTGGACACGCAGGTCCAATTTAATAAATTCTAAATTTATTACAACAATTTCCAAATTTCCCCTCACCCATCTAATATCCATCCGATATACATTATTCATACATCGCATCCATGTATTCACACAAAGCATGTTATCAATCAATCAATCCAATTAATTAATCTGAAATTAATGACCATCCAATGTTCAAACAACGATTTGATTTTGCGCGAGTCCAACTCGTTTTGCGAATAAGTACTCAAAGTACGAATTCTTGAATTATATTAAACTACAACATTAAATCCAATTTAATTTGTATTTAATACTAATTATATTTAATTCTAATTAAATAATTACACTTTTTAATTTGCCTTTACGACTTAGATTCCAAATCTAATCGTTACAGGTCTCAAAGCCCAATTAACATCCAATGTCAATTTAATTTAAAGTCCAATGGGCTTTCAATTAATTTCTAAAGGCTTGGACTTTGGTCAACATGGGTCAAACCCAAATACCAAAGCCCATTTAAGGAATCACCCTTATATGCCAAGAAACCAATTTAGGCCCAATTAATATTAAAGGTCCATTTAATTATATTTGGACTTTATGGATATGGTTTTGGGCCCAATTGGATCCAACCACTTAGCCTAAACCAAATTTGGCCCAACTAAGCCCATTAAGCCCAAATACAACTTTTACAAGCCCAGTTCCAAATTTGGCCCAATTAATTAAATTACAAAATTCCAAATTTCACAATTAAATTAATTAAAGTGTATAGCTATAATTAATTAACTAAATTAACATTTCCAAAAAACTAATTTACTCAATTAATTATGCTTATCATCATCAACTTATGTCCAACACAATTGAATCAAAAAATCAATCATTTTCCATGCTTATCATTAACAGCAATTGTAGGGTTTTATGTCTGATTCCGAATTCAATCCAATTAAATCCTAAATCAACATTTCCCAAATGATTTCAACTCATCCAATGATCAAAATCAAAAATCACCATGACTTAGGGCAAAACGAAACTTTCGGCCAAGCCTCAAATTTTGGGAAAAATTGATCCAATCCAATTTTCATCAAATTGATCATGCATAACACCATGTTATCATCATTCAAGCATATATCAACAATGAATTTCATCAAAACATGCTCAAATCTTTTTTTACCGAATTTTACCCTAATTCCAATATCATGCTTAAACAAGGCTCTGATACCATTGTTTGGTTTCTAGGTTGGTCCCAAGATCATTAAGCATAGAAATCATGTGTGAATACAATAAGAAGTATGGCCGAATCATACTTACATAGATCGGCTTTTGCGATGTTGGAACAACAAAAATCTTCAAGCTTTTCCTCCAAGGTCCTCTCGGCATTGGCCTCCATTTTTGTGCTCCAAGTGTTCTTCAAGCTCCAAGCTTTAAGTGTGCATTCCATGCCCATGGGTGGGTTTCCATATCACCTTTCGAAGACTCCGAATGTGTGTGCTAGCACTTGTGAAATTTGCAAACATCTTCACAAAACTTCTTCCATCTCTCGGCATTGAAGGAGAAAGATGAAGAAAAATGGCCCAAGGCTGAATCTTGAGGGAGAGAGAGAGAGAGTGTGATATGTTGTTTTTCGTTTCAAAAACCTAATTAAATCATATACCAAAAAGTGTCAAAGCTTTTCCAAAAGGCTTAGACAATTTTGGAGGCAAAATTGCAATAAATGCATTCAACAACCACCATCAACTATTCACATCAATCAATGATGACAAGCATCACTTCAATCAAAGTGATGTTACTTCCATCACTTGATTGACTAGTGATTTGACGCTTGATGTGACTTGTGGGCCGCACTTAAATTCGAAATGCGAGTGGGCCCGCAAACACTCCCGGGCTCGGGTTCGCTAATTCCGAATTAACGAATTTTCCGTTGCGACGTAATTAAATCAAATTTAATTAAATAATTATGCCTAGCAAAATTACTATTCACATCGCTAACCGAATTAATTCTAAATTAACTCATTCGCCGAATTAAAATCTAATTTTAATTCCACGTCGAAATCCAATTTCGTATAATATATCGAATATATTATTTTATCGATTAATTCCAAATTAATCGTTCTCTCTCTTTAAAAAATATTTTATCCCAGATAAAATATATCCGTAATTAATCCCAGATTAATTTTCTCTCTCTTATAATTATCCCAGATTAATAAAGTGCGAGTCATACGTCATCGGTGAATCTTCTTCGAGAAGCGACCCATGAGATCCCTAGATATGTTGGCAGTAAATCCGGTCATTGGACTATCCGAACACGTACGTACCTAGTACTACGTTTTTAACCGATTTAAAAGACATGGTTGGCTTCAAGCAAAGCACCGTGCCTACCCAATTCTCCAGAAATATCCTTACAGGAATATATGATCTATATAAGGCGTAGTATACGTAGTATTGCGTATTGCGATCCAGTATCGGATGTAACGTGCTTGGCCTGGGGCTGGAATTGTGTCTGCCCCATACGAAGCAAATATCGGAATTCTGGTAACTAGTGTCTATAATCGGATAAACATGACCTAGTCGTAATATCCCGATAGCTGCAGCATAAAAGAGCACCAATTCCGTTTTCCTACGTGATCATCATCTCCACTGTGACTGGAGTGATACTTCCATCTCGACATCACACACACCCAATACACACGATTCTCATATACCTAGAAGAGGCGTACACAGAACCTGTTAAAGCCTTGGACGACCAAAACCAAAGTATATTGATTGTCGCAAGTATTAGCGGTGCAAGTCTCAGGTTAAGACCAATACACCTACCTACCCTGATTCGGACTTCCATAGACACATAGTCATACTACCAATGGAATTCCGAGGGGTCTATCCAGAGAGAAGTGTTTCCATACCATCGGTAAACACAACCTCCAATCACACTTGCATGAGTATCATATACCCAAATATGTGAACTATGTTGATATGCTCCCACAACGCGCACAAGTGTAATACTAGTCTATTCCGCATAATCGATGTCCAATCTCGATAATACTACGACTATGGATATTTAATGATTAAACCTTCGTGGATTGATACTGTCTCATATCATCTCAATCCAGGAACTAATCATAAGGACCTTCTATCATTTATACATCCTGGTAATCTAATTACAAATGATAAAAGAGCAATTTCCTTTGTCACGTAGTTAATTTATACAACAACACCATGATCTGTACAAATAATGATGCTAAGGGTCATAATTGTCCAACAGTTTTCTGATTCTCTCCGACCTACGCGGTTCTGTGTATTCGAAGATTATTGGTACAGTTTCATCCCTGATGAACTATTTTTGTTCCGTGAGGACTCGGTGCCTAGAACAGTATTACTCTGATTTTCATCGAGTCTTACTTTCCTCCCACTTCACTGCATATGGGAATTCCTCTTAGGAAAGCCGCATGGAGAGCAACAATTACATTGTTCTCTTGTGAGTTGTATAAGTACTATACTTTGGTTTCCCTATGATAGCCTACAAATAGGCACTTATCTGATTTGGGTTCTAGTTTGGTATCATCCAAATTTTTAGAGTATTCCCAGCATTCTAAAATCTTCAGGAATGAGAAACCCGGTTTCTTTCCTGTTCATATCTAATATGAAGTCTGTCTAACAGATTTTCATGGAACCTTATTCAAAATAAGTATTGCACTGTTTAATACGTATACTCAGAAGGAATTTGGTAGCTCATAGCGACTCATCATTAACCTCACTATGTCCAACAAAGTTCGGTTTCTCTGTTTGGACACACCGTCAATACAATACTTTTTCAAGTAATATTGAAACTCATATGTTTAAGTATTTTATACTATGGTCCGACCGTAATGTTTTTAATACTTTTACCGGTCTGTTTTCTTACTTCGTGTCGAAACTCTTTGAATTACTCAAAAGTTCATGACTTGTGTTTCATAAGATACACATAACCGTAATGCGATGCCACATCCGTAAAGGTTACGAAGTATTTATATCCACCTTTAGCCTAGCTAGACATGAGGCCACTTAAGTCACTATGAACGAGGGCTAACAGATCGGTAGCACTTGCACATTTACCAAGTAAAAGGTGTTTTAGGCATTTTGCCTAATAAACTAGATCCGTAGACATCATTTGAATTAGAATCAAATCCGTCCTAGTATCCACTCTTCGAAAGTGTGGATATACGAGTCATGTTAATGTGTCCCAGACAACAATGCCACTTTTAAGTCTCAACAGATTTATTCAGTTTGAGCTTTTGTTTGTCATATTATATGTTTGAGATTAATTTATATTCTAAATATAAATACTGTTATTCACATCTAATGTACTTATCTCAATATCATCTTTATAAATAAAACATTTAGTGTTTTAGAATATAAAGGTATACCCGCAACGGGTTAAACTAAATACATGGATAATGTTCCTAGTTAAACTAGATACATTATAACAGTCTCCTAATTTAAGTACATGCCCAAAGGGCAGTTCCAAAACTTAGGTTTCTATGGCCAAAACAACGACTCATGTCCTGTTTCTGACACATAGGTCGATCTCATCTGAAGGCAATATCCTGCTCATCATCAGATCCGGCACATCAGTATATATGTCTGTAGCACATCCAGTATTAAAAATCCAATTTTAAAACCAGTAGTGGATATGTTTATTTCAAACATACCTGAAGTCGGAGCCTTTCCCATCTTCACTTCCTTCATGTCTGCCTTGTCCATACGGCAGTCACGCTTCCAGTGACCCCGTTTGCCACAATATAGGCAGACATCTTGGGATATGTCATTTGTTTTCCAAGGAGACTGTGACGATTTTGCCTTTGCCATTTTTCTTCACATCCCCAGAAGTCTTCGGCCAAGCCTTGGCCATCTGGGATGTCCAAGTAAGATGCGCCTTGCGCTTTTTGCCCTTTTGGAAGCTCTGGCTTTGCTTCCTTGAGCATAGCCATTAACTCTCCAAGAGTTTTCTCTTGGTTCAAGATGAACCCGCCCCAGCTTTCGGGCAGAGACTATAAGATCAAATCTATGGAAGTCTCGACCTCGTAGGTAATGCCCAGCTAACCTTAGTTGTTCGATGTCAGGAATCATCTGTGACACCTAGTGCTCGACAGATGTACCCTCTGACATACGTGAGCGAAAGAGCTTATTTTGCGATTCGTACTTCTGAGATCTAAGATTAGATCTGTGAAGATCCTTCAATTTCAACATTATACTCTAATGATCTAATCCTTAGTTCTGACAACGAAATTAAGGAGTTATTACGGCAAACATAACAGATTAAACACTAAAGTTATCATCACTATGAGTCTTCCAAAGCTCATGCTCTACTATTTACTCAACTCCAGGCTCAGGCCCGAGAGGTTTCTCTATTATCTAGAGTAACTTCTTGGCTTCTAGGACTATCCTGAGATTCAATTCCCATTCTGAAAATTTACGCCGTTAAAGACATTTCCACCTATGATTATGTTCTTTTACGCTAATCTTTCAGCTATATTGATTGCTATAGTCCAACTATCCAATCAATAATTTCGGGTACAATCAAATATAATGATTACTATAGTCCAACTATATAACCAACTATAAACGATCGGTTACATTCAAATGTAATGATTACTATAGTCCAACTATATAACCAACTACAAATGAAGTAATGTCGTGTACAGTCTAACTGTTCAAAGAAAACAATATTAAATATTAGTCCAACTAATTTATTTATAACAACGATAAATAAAATAAAAGAGCGCGTGTTGGCATGTATCTAAACGAAATTGCAAATTTAATACTTGCCTCTCACTATTTTTCAGCGAGCCTCTAACCCTCTGTGGAGTACTCGGGAAACCTAGTTTCCTAGTGGGCTAGGATCCCGTTAAATAACACACAACCATGACTTTGGCCAACAAGTTGTATGAAACTTAAATAGGTAGATCTCTAAGATCAATTAGATCCCATCCAATTCCTAGATCCAGTAGGTGGACCTCCAAGTCCGAAACATATATATGCAAATATATCCAATATATTTTCTAACCTATTTCCTCTTAATCAACTAAGCATTGGCTTTGGCTCAACAAGCTTAATGATACCTATTAAGCATGACCTATTGACAGTGGGAAAGCTTCGTAATCGAAGTCGATGAACTAGAAGTGACCTTGACTTTGGCCAACAAGTCACAACCGCCCAAGACATATGATATTCAACAAAGTTTACGCGGTTCAAACACATCCGCGATGGACAAAGGTCTTGACTTTGGCCAACAAACCAATGCCAATCTTGGATCTTGAGAGAGAACCACTCAATGGAAGGAAAAACGTTTAATATTTGATGAGGGTTTTTCGCGTAAATTGGCAACCAATTTATTATCTTTGATTAGGTCTCATCATACACCCTTAAGCATGCATTCTAAAAGCATAATAAGTCACGCTTAATGATACCTATTAAACGTGACCCATTGACAGTGGGAAAGCTTCGTAATCGAAGTCGATGAACTAGAAGTGACCTTGACTTTGGCCAACAAGTCACAACCGCCCAAGACATATGATATTCAACAAAGCTTACGCGGTTCAAACACATCCGCGATGGACAAAGGTCTTGACTTTGGCCAACAAACCAATGCCAATCTTGGATATTGAGAGAGAACCACTCAATGGAAGGAAAAACGTTTAATATTTGATGAGGGTTTTTCGAGTAAATTGGCAACCAATTTATTATCTTTGATTAGGTCTCATCATACACCTTTAAGCATGCATTCTAAAAGCATAATAAGGCGCGAAATAAATTAATAATGATATACAGATGAATATTTAACAAACTTTGTTCCTAGAACAAATCTCTCTATTTCCTCTCTCCCGCTAGCACTATTCATACTTCTACCCAATTACATAATACTTCTAAAGAAACCTCATTTACGTTGAGGGAATTGGTGAAAAGAGAAATACAATGAGACAAGGAGATAATAGGTTGGACACACAGGTCCAATTTAAAAAATTCTAAATTTATTACAACAATTTCCAAAATTGCCCTCACCCTTCTAATATCCAAGTATTCAGACAAAGCATGTTATTCAATCAATCTAATCCAATTAATTAATCTTTGATTTAATGACCATCCAATGTTCAAACAACGATTTGATTTGCGCGAGTCAAACTCCTTTAAGAATAAATACTCAAATTAAGTATTCTTGAATTATATCGAACTACAATTTTAAATCCAATTTAAATTGTATCCAATGCTAATTCATATTTATTCAAAATTAAATAATTACATTTTAATAGTGCATTTTAGACTTGGATTCCAAATCCAATCCAATTGGGTCTCAAAGGCCCAATTAGCATCCAATACTATTCAATTAAAGTCCAATGGGCTTTCAATTAATTCTTTAGGCATGGGCTTTGGCCAATATAGATCAAACCCAAATGCCAAGGCCCAATTAAGGAATCACCCTTTTTGCCAAAAATCAATTTAGGCCCATTAGGCCCAATTAAATTATTTAAAGGCCCAATTATCATATTTGGACTTTATGGAAATGGTTTTAGGCCCAATTGGATCCAACCCAATTATCCTAAACCAAATTTTCCCAACCAAGCCCATTAAGCCCAATTACAACAAATTAAATTAACACATCATTCCAAATTACATATTAATTTAATTAAAGTGCAATTAACATAATTAATCAATTAATCTAATGTTTCCAAAACACTAATTAATCCAATTTAATCATGCTCAACATTTCCAATTCATGTCCAACATAAATTGAAGCAAAATCAATCTATTACATGCTATATAGCTCACGACAAAGGCAAGAATTCATCATGCAATTTGATTTCAATCTTAATTAAATCAACATTTAACATACAATTCATGCCATCAACACATCCAATTGTTAATTTTTCAAAAAATCACTATGAGCAACCTAGGGGATACATTCGGCCAATCATGGATTTTGGGGATTTTTGATCTAATCAATTTATCACAAATCCAATGATATACAAATCTAATTCAACATTATATAAACTCAACCAACTCATCAATTTAGGCAAAATCAAGCTCTAAGCATAAAATCCCAAATTAAAGTCATGAACTCTAGATTTTCAAATCAAACTTAGGAGGCTCTGATACCATTGTAAATGTTCTTAGAACATTCCAAGATCGTCTAAAAGTGATTCGTGTGTGAATTAATCAAAGGGAGTTGCGGAAAAATCACCTTGATCGGTTGTAGGCTTTCAAAAATCCTTAGGATGTAGTAGCTCAGAGCTTGAAATTGAGTTCCAAACTTTCGGGTGAGTTTCCCTATCACCTTATTTAACTCCTTTAAGTGCTAGCTTTGAACAAAATGAAAGAAAAAATTTTCTCCTCCAAGGTTCATTGTGTTCGGCAATTGAGAGAAGAAATGGACATGATGAATAGTTAGTCACACTTCAAAAGTTGACTTACTCTTTTATATCAAGGTTGAGTGTTAGACTTGGTTTGAGTGTATGAAAAGCAATCTAATCTTTTTTCAACCAATTAACAACTTCCATCACTTGTGTAGACATTTGATGTAAGTTGGTGGGCCCCACTTTAAATTCAAAATTTAAGTCGGGCAATCTAACACGTAACTTCGCTTGGGCCCCGGTTTCATTTAATTCCGAACAAAACGAATTTACCGTTGCGAAATAATTAAATCTAATTTAATTAAATAATTATGCCTCGCAGAATTATTACGAAAGTCGCTCACGAATTAATTCCAAATTAATTCGTTCGCTTGAATTAAAATCCAATTTTAATTCCGCTTTGAAATCCAATTCGATTAATATATCTAATATATTATTTTAGCCCAATTAAATAAATTAAATAGTAAAATCAAATTTAACTATAAATTTACTTTACTGATTAATTCCAAATTAATCGCGTTCTCTCTTATAGTCGAATTAATCACAGATTAATTGTTGATGCAATTAATCCCAGATTAATTTTCTCTTTGGTAATTAATCCCAGATTAATTTATTGCCGTAATTAATCCCTGATTAATTTTTCTCTCTCATAATTAATCCCATATTAATTCTTGTTCGAGTCAAATTTCATCAGTGAATCTTTGGGAAGCGACCCAAGAGATCCATGGATATGTTGGTAGTAAATACGGTCATCGGATTATCCAAATACGTGCGTACCGGGTACCACGTTCTTACCGATTTACAAGATATGGTTGGCTTCTAGCAAAGCACCGTGCCTACCCAATTCTCTAGAAATATTCTTTAAAGGAATATATAATCTTTGTCAAGAGTAGTATACGTAACATTACGTATTACGATCCTGTATCGGATGTCACATGCAAGGTCTGGGGTTGGAATTGTGTCTTCCCCGTACGAAGCATATATCGGATCACTGGCAACTAGTCTCTATAATCGGATAATCATGACCTACATTTTATCCCGATGATTGCAGTACTTAAGAGTACCAGTTCCGTATCCCTGCATGATCATCATCTCCATATGACTGAAGTGATACTTCCATCTTGACATCACACCCAATACACTACGATTCTCAGTATACCCAGAAGAGGCGTACACATAACCTGTTAAAGCCTCGGACGACCAAAACCAAAGTATATTGATTGTCGCAAGTATTAGCAATGCAAGTCTCATGTGTTGGTTTCTATTAAGGTCTCAAGGATTAAATCAAGCATAAAACAAAAATGAATACACAACAAAGTATGACAGAATCATACTCATATTGAACGGATTTGATGCAACGAAGAACAAAAATTTCTGCCCTCCTCCATGAAGATCGGCAGTGGGCTGATTTCTTGTCCTCAAATTCGGCTATGGGTGAGTCTCCATTGATGCTCCAAGCTACAAGTTTATCAAGGTGATTCCAAGCTCATGAAGTGAGTTCCCTATCACCTTTGTATGTCTCCAAGAGTGTCCTAGCACTTAGGAATTTTGCCACAAAATTCCATAGCTCCTTCTTGCCATTTTCGGTGAACCACCAAAGACAAAAAAAAAGAGCTGTGAAGACGAGAGAGAGATGGAGAAGAAAAAAGCTCCAAAACGTGAGCTAAGGAGAGAGAATGAAAAGTGTAAAATAGGTTTTATAATTTCCAAAATTAATTAACCATTTACCATTTTTCAATTTGCAAAAAGTCAAAGGTACAAGCCTTTTAACTTTCCAACCACTTCCATCCCTCACATCACTCAATCAAGTGACAACTTGTCAAATCACTCAAAGTGACATTTGATTTGACGCTTGATGTGACTAATGATTTGACGCTTGATTTGACTTGCGTGCCGCACTCGAATTCGAAATGCGAATGCGCTCGCAAACAATCTCGGGCTTGGGTTCGCTAATTCCAAATTAACGAATTTTCCGTTGCGACGTAATTAAATGATTACGCCTAGTGAAATCACTATTCACATCGCTAACGAATTAATTCTAAATTAACTCGCTCGCCCGAATTAAAATCTAATTTTAATTCCGCGTCGAAATCCAATTTCGTTTAATATATCGAATATATTAATTAACCGATTAATTCAAAATTAATCGTTCTCTCTCTTTAATTGATATTTTATCCCAGATAAAATATCTCCGCAATTAATCCCAGATTAATTTTGTCATAATATCCCGATAGCTGCATCATTAAGAGAACCAGTCCCGTATCCTACGTGACCATCATCTCCACTATGACTGGAGTGATACTTCCATCTTGACATCACACCCAACACACTACGATTCTTGATATACCCAGTATAGGCGTACACAGAACTTGTTAAAGCCCTGGACGACCGCAACCAAAGTATATTGAATGTCGCAAGTATTAGCGGTGCAAGTCTCAGGTTAAGACCAAATACACCTACCCTGATTTCGGACTTCCATAGACACATAGTCATACTACCAATGGAATTCCGATGGGGTCTATCCAGAGCGAAGATGTTTCCCGTACCATCTGTAAAACACAACCTCCTATTACACTTGCATGAGTATCCTATACCCAAATATATGAGAACTATATCGTTGTACCTTCACAACGCGCACAAGTGTAATACTAGTCTTTTACGCATTTATCGATGTCCAATCTCGACAATGCTCTGACTAGGGATATTTAATGATTTATCCTTCATAGACTGATACTGTCTCATATCATTCTCAATCCAGGAACAAATCACAGGGACCTCCTATCATTTATATATCTTGGTG
Source organism: Zanthoxylum bungeanum (assembly GCA_019454045.1). NCBI lineage: Eukaryota > Viridiplantae > Streptophyta > Magnoliopsida > Sapindales > Rutaceae > Zanthoxylum > Zanthoxylum bungeanum. The sequence goes on from SKCR01044174.1 coordinate 74,735, forward strand.
ATCTAATCACAAATGATAAGAGAACAATCTCCTTTGTCACATAGTTAATTTGTACAACAACACCATGATCTATATAAATAGTGATGCTATGGGTCATAATTGTCCAATAATCTCCCACTTGGCCTATAGCCATTCACTCGAGTGTCTTACACCCGAACTATGTACGGTTGGCTCAAACTGTTGAGAAAGTTTTTCGTCAGCATATTTGCATGATAATCATCTGATGCGATTTATTCGATCATCACATCGTCATGATGTATGATCCGAACGAATCATATAAATAGTCAAAGTATGTATCTGGATCGTTGATGAGACCATTAATTCTTTAGCCTGTGCTGACGCCTAGCTCAGTTGCTAACAGAATTTTATCTAATCTAATTAGATTTATTATCGACCCAAATGGCTTCTATTGCCGCCTCAGCAGCAGCAATAACCCGCATTTGTTGTTTATTCGGTAACAATATCTTGCTTGGAAGATTTCCAGCTCACTGTTCCGTTATTCAAACTGTATAGTACCATTTGTGACTTATAGTCGTTTTATCGATTAGGAAACTTGCAGTAGTGATCCCAGTCACTTCAAGTTCTCTTTCTCCACAGATTAAGACAGCATCCTTAGTTCTCTAAGATACTAACGGATGTTCTTAATATTAATCCAGTGACTATCACTTGGATTTTCCTGTTTGTGAATCCATATGCTCAAAGCGTATGAGACACCAGGTCGCGTACATTTTTCAATGTACGAGTTCTCGGAGAGTTTTCTCTAAAGCCAAGCTTTCACCGATTATTATTATGGGAATATCATTTCCAAGAAATGACATATTATCATTATTTATAGGACAGCCACTGTCAGTGCGCTCCCACTAACCTCCTTATATACACAAGAATATTTTACGTTTTGAATTAAATCATAAACCATTATGATCACATCAAAACAAGAATTCCAAGAACCTAATGCTTGCTTCAATCCAAACATGGATTGAACAACCTGCAAACCTTGTTTGCTTGTTTAGATACGACAAAACCGCCAGGATGTTGTAAACATCCTCCTAAAGGTTTCCTTTTCAGGAAAGCGATTTTCCCGTTAAGCTGACATATTTCATAAATGAAACACGCAGCTTTAGCAAGCATTATCCAAATGGATTTACCGTGGCAACAGGTAAAAGGTTGAATCGTAATCAACACAATGTTGATAACGATACCTTTCCGCTAAAAGCCTAGCTTAGTACGTTGGTATGTTGCCTTCCATGTATGTCTTCCTTGAAGACTTATACAGTACCAATAGGCACAATTCCTTGCGGTACATCAACTAGTATCAAAACATAGTTGATATACATGGAATCCATTTCGGATTCATGGCACTTTGCCATAATAAGGGAGTCGATACCTTGTATCACTTCCCCATACGTAGCCAGTTGGTATGTCTCAAAAGATTGACATCTTTATGAGGTGAGATCAGAAACCCATACCCCATGTTATTTTCTGACTCTCTCCGACATACGTGGTTCTTGTGTATTCGAAGATTATTGGTGTAGTTCCAACATTGATGAACTATTTATGTTCCATTAAGATTTGGTGCCTTGGACAGTATTACTCCGATTTTCATCGAGTTTTACTATCCTCCCACTTACCACTGCATATCGGTATTCCTCTTAGGAAAACTGCATGGTGAGCAACAATCTAATTGTTCTCTGGTGAGATGTATAAGTACTATACTTTGTTATCCTTATGATTACCTACAATTGGCACTTATCCAATTTGGGTTTTAGTTTGGTATCATCCAAACATATGCCTAGCATTCCCAAATTATCAGGAATGAGAAACCCGGTTTCTTTCCTGTTCATATCTAATATGATATCTGTCAAACAGATTTTTATGGAACCTTATTCTAAATAAGTTCTTGCACTGTTTAAAGCTTATCCGTTGAAGGAAATGGTAGCTCAGAGTGACTCATGATTAACCTTATCATGTCCAACAAAATCTAGTTACTCGGTTCGGACACACCGTCAAATTGATATGTTCCGGGAGGAGTCCTTTTTGAAAGAATACTATACTCTTTCAAGTATATTAGAAACTTATTGCTTAAGTATTTTCATCATGGTCTAACCGTGATGATTTAATACTTTAGCCGATCTGTTTGTCTACTTCGTGTCGAAAACTGTAAAATTTTCCGATTTGTGTTTCAAAAGAAACACATAACCATAACGCGATGCCACATCCGTATAGGTCACGAAATATTCATATCCACCTCTAGCCTAGCTTGACATGGGCCCACTTGCTTCACTATGAACTAGGGCTAACAGATCTGTGGCATTTGCACTTTTACCAAGTAAATAGTGTTTTAAGCACTTTGCCCAATAAACTAGATTCGTAGATTTTATTTGAATAGTATCAAATCAGTCCGAGTACCCACTCTTCAAAAGTGTGGATATACTATTCTTGTTTGATTGTGTCCCAGACAACAATGCCACAATATGTTTCTCCTGATCAAATCAGTTTGAGATGTTTGTTTGTCATATTATATATTTGAGATTTATTTATATTCAAAATATAAATTCTGTAATTCACATCTAATGTGTTTATCTCAATATCATCTTTATATAATAAAACACTTTAGTGTTCTAGAATATAAAGGTTCACCCGCAGCGGGTCAAACACTGATATAGAGATAATGTTTCTAGTCAAACTAGTTACATTATAACAGTTTCCAAATTTAGGTACACACCCGAATGATAGTTTCTAAACTTAGGTATCTACGGTTAAAACAGCGACTTTCGTCCCGTTTTCAATTCGCAGATTAATCTCAACTGAAGTCAGTATCCTGCTCATAGCAGATTCTGAACAACAATATATATTTATGTACCACACTAAGTATTTAAAATCCAATTTTAATATTAGTAATGAACATATTTATGACAAACATATTTGAAGTCGGAGCCTTGCACCGTCTTTAATTCCTTCATGTATGCTTTCTCCAAACGGCAGTCACGCTTCCGCGATCCCGTTTGCCACAATTTAGGCAGACATTTTGGGATATGTCCTTTATCTTCCCAGAAGATTATAATGATTTTGCCTTTGCCATTTTCATATTCCAGAAGCCTTTGGCCAAGCTTCGGGTTTCTAGAATATCGAAGTAATGTGCGCCTTGCGCTACTTGCCTATTGCAAACTTTGACTTTATCTCCTTGAGAATAGTCATTAACACTCCAAGAGTTTACTATTGCAATTTTAGTACTTCTAAAATCTAAGTATAGATTTATGAAGATCCTTCAATTTCTCTATCATACTTTAAGGATCTAATCCTTAGTTCTGATTCAGAAATTAAGAAGTCTACTGCGGTAAGTATAATGGATTAAACACTAAAGTTATCATCACATGAATCTTCCAAAGATTATGCTCTACTATTTGCTTAACTCCGGGCTTAGGAATAATATGTTATTTTATCAAATAAAGTAACTTATTATTTTCCAGGACCATCCTGAAATTTTATTCCCAATTTTGAAAATTAAACCATTTAAATACATTTTCCCTAGGATTATGTTTTAAATGTAAATCTTTCAATTTATCTTGATTCTAATAGTCCAACTATTTAATCAACGATTTAGGTACTATTTATTATAATGATTACTATAATCCAATTATAAAATCAACTATAAATGAATAGTTTGAATACAGTCCAACTGTTTTTAAAACAACGTTTAAATATTAGTCCAACATTTAATTTATTTGACGACGAATGATATTTAAATGAGCGCGTATGGCAAGTAATTAAACGAATATTGCAAATTCAATTCTTGACTCCCACTATTTTTCAGCGAGCCTCTAACCCTCTGTTGAGTACTTGGGAAACCATGTTTCCTAGCGGGCTAGGATCCCGTTAAATATCACACAATCTTGACTTTGACCAACAAATTGTATGATAATTAACTAGGTAGATCTCTAAGATCGATTGGATCCAATCCAATTCCTAGATCCGGTAGGGGGACATCCAAGTCCGAAACATATATCTTATATATGCCAATACATCCAATGTATTACCTAACATTTTTCCTCTAAATCAACTAGCCTTGGCTTTGGCACAACAACTTAGTGATCCCAGTTAAGCGTGACCCATTGACCATGGAAAGCTTCGTAATCAATGTCGATGGACAATAAGTGGTCTTGACTTTGGCCAACAAAAATTTCTGCCCTTCTCCATGAAGATCGACAGTGGGATGATTTATTGTCCTAAAATTCGGCCATGGGTGAGTCTCCATTGATGCTCCAAGCTCTAAGCTTATCAAGGTGATTCCAAGCTCATGAAGTGAGTTCCCTATCACCTTTGTATGTCTCCAAGAGTGTGGTAGCACTTAGGAATTTTGCCACAAAATTTCATAGCTCCTTCTTACCATTTTCGGTGAACCAAAACAGAAGAAAAAGGGTTGTGAAGCCGAGAGAGAGATGGAGAAGAAAAAGGCTCCAAAACGTGAGCTAAGGAGAGAGAATGAAAAGTGTAAAATAAGTTTATAATTCCAAAATTAATTAACCATTAACCATTTTTCAATTTGCAAAAATTCAAAGGTACAAGCCTTTTAACTTTCCAACCTCTTCCATCATTCATATCACTCAATAAAGTGACAACTTGTCACATCACTCAAAGTGACATTTGATTTGACGCTTGATGTGACTAATGATATGCCGCACTCGAATTCGAAATGCGAATGCGCTCGCAAACAATCTCAGGGTCGGGTTCGCTAGTTCTAAATTAACGAATTTTCCGTTGCGACGTAATTAAATGATTACGCCTAGCGAAATCACTATTCACGTCGCTAACGAATTAATTCTAAATTAACTCGCTCGCCCGAATTAAAATCTAATTTTAATTCCGCGTCGAAATCCAATTTCGTTTAATATATCGAATATATTAATTAGCCGATTAAATCCAAAATAATCGTTCTCTCTCTTTAATTGATATTTTATCCCAGTTAAATTATCTCCGCAATTAATCCTAGATTAATTTTCTCTCTCATCTAATTAATCCCAGATTAATAAAGTGCGAGTCATACATCATCGGTGAATCTTCGGGAAGCGACCCATGAGATCCCCGGATATGTTGGTAGTAAATTTAGTCTTCGGACTATCCGAACACGAAAGTACCTCGTATTACGTTTATACTGATTTACAAGACAAGGTTGGCTTCTAGCAAAGCGCCATGCCTACCCAATTCTCCAGAAACATGCTTACATGAATAAGCGATCTATATCAGGCGTAGTATACGTAGTATTGTGTATGTCGATCCAATATCGGATGATCACGTGCTAGGCCTGGGGATGGAATTGTGTCTGCCCCGTACGAAACAGATGTCGGATGTCTGGTAACTAGTCTCTATAATCGGATATACATGACCTTGTCATAATATCCCGATAGCTGCATCATTTAAGAGAACCAGTCCCGTATCCTACGTGACCATCATCTCCACTATGACTGGAGTGATACTTCCGTCTTGACATCACACCTAACACACTACGATTCTCGATATACCCAACATAGGCGTACACAGAACCTGTTAAAGCCCTGGACGACCGCAACCAAAGTATATTAATTGTCGCAAGTAATAACGGTGCAAGTCTCAGGTTAAGACCAAATACACCTACCCTGATTTCGGACTTCCATAGACATATAGTCATACTACCAATGGAATTTCGAGGGGGTCTATCCAGAGCGAAGCTGTTTCCCATACCATCGGTAAAACAAAACCTCCTATTACATTTGCATGAGTATCCTATACCCAAATATATGAGAACGATGCCGTTGTGCCCTCAAAACGCGCACAAGTGTAATACTAGTCTTTTACGCATTTATCGATGTCCAATCTCGACAATGCTCTGACTAGGGATATTTAATGATTTATCCTTCTTGGATTGATACTGTCTCATATCATTCTCAATCTAGGAACAAATTAACAGGGACGTCCTATCATTTATATATCTTGGTGATCTAATCACAAATGATAAGAGAACAATCTCCTTTGTCACATAGTTAATTTGTACAACAACATCATGATCTGTAAAAATAGTGACGCTATGGGTCATAATTGTCCAACATCAGTTTAAGACCAAATACACCTACCCTGATTCAGATTCCCATAGACACATAGTAATACTACCAATGGGATTCTGAGGGGTCTATCCAGAGCGAAGCTGTTCCCGTATCATCGGTAAACAGAACCTCCTATCACACTTGCATAAGTATCCAATACATAAATATATGAGAACCTGTTGGACAATTATGACCCATAGCGTCACTATTTGTATAGATCATGGTATTGTTGTACAAATTAACTATGTGACAAAGGAGATTGCTCTCTTATCATTTGTGATTAGATCACCTAGATGTATAAATGATAGGAGGTCCCTATGATTAGTTCCTGGAATGAGATGATATGAGACAGTATCAGTCCTCGAAGGATTAATCATTAAATATCCCTAGTCGTAGTATTATCGAGACTGGACATCGATAATACGGAATAGACTAGTATTGCACTTGTGCGCGTTGTGGGAGCACAACGACATAGTTCTCATATATTTAAGTATTGGATACTTATGCAAGTGTGATAGGAGGTTGTGTTTACCGATGGTGCGGAAATAGCTTCGCTCTGGATAGACCCCTCGGAATTCCATTGGTAGTATGACTATGTGTCTATGGAAGTCCGATATCAGGGTAGGTGTATTTGGTCTTAACCTGAGACTTGCATCGCTAATACTTGCGACAATCGGTATGCTTTAGTTTTGGTCATTCTGGGCTTTAACCGGTTCTGTGTACGCCACTGCTGGGTATATTGAGAATCGTAGTGTATTGGGTGTGATGTCAAGACGGAAGTATCACTCTAGTCATAGTGGAGATGATGTCACGTAGGATACGCTACTAATGCTCTGAAGTACTACAGTCATTGGGATATTATGACTAGGTCATGTATATCCGATAATAGAGACTTGTTACCAGACATCCGACATGTGCTTCGTACGGGGCAGACACAGTTCCAGCCCCAGGCCTAGCACGTGACATTCGATACTAGATCGCAATACGCAATACTACGTATACTACGTCTGACATAGATTATATATTCCAGTAAGAATATTTTTGGAGAATTGGGTAGGCACGGTGCTTTGCTAGAAGCCAACCATGTCTTGTAAATCGGTAAGCACGTGGTACGAGGTACGCACGTATTCGGATAATCCGATGACCGTATTTATTGCCAACATATCCAGGGATCTTTGGGTCGCTTCCCAAAGATTCACCGATGACAGTTGATTTAATTAGAATTAATCTGGGATTAATTAAGAGAGAGAATTAATCTGGGATTAATCAAGAGAAATAAAATTAATCTGAGATTAATTGAGGTATTATTTAATTTGGGATTAAATATGTTCGGAAGAGAGAGAACGCGATTAATTTGGAATTAATCGGTAAAATAAATTTAATAGTTAAATTTGATTTTTCTATTTTATTTATTCGTATGGGCTAAAATTAATATATATCGGATATATTAATATGAATTGGATTTCATTACGAAATTAAAGTCGGACTTTAATATGAACGAACGAATTAATTTAGAATTAATTCGTAAACGACGTTCGTAATATTTTTGCAAGGCATCGTTATTTAAATAAATTAGATTTAATTATTTAACGACGAAAGTTCGTTTAATCGGATTAAATGGATCCTAGCCGCGACAAATGTTCGTAGAGACATTTTGAATTTTGAATTCAAAATGGTGGGGCCACTTCACACATGTCACACATCTGAAGTGGTGGTTGGAAAGTGGTTGGCATTTATGCCAAAACCACTTACTTTCCAACTACTTGGTTTAGGTGAAACCAAGACTCCAACTACATGGTTTTGGTGAAAAGGGTAAATACCCTTTAACCAAAACCCTAGCACTCTTTCTCTTTTCACTTGGGTAATATAACACTTGAAACAAATGAAAAACCCTAATACACAAGGTGTTTGGGCGTGAACTTGGAGCCACCATGGGCGTGAATCTCCTCTCCATTCTCTCTTTGATTTTGTGGCAAAATCAATCAAAGCTAGCACTTCACAAATCAACAAAGGTGATAGGGAAACAACTTCAAGAGTTGGAATCATCACTCAAAGTTTGGAATCAACAAAGGAAGGATCTTGGAGATCTTCAACTCAAAGCTTGGAATCAACAAAGGAAGGCTCTTGGAGATCTTCTTCTCAAAATTTTAAAAGCTCACATCCGTTCATTGTAAGTATATTCCGCAACTTATAATGATTCGTTTCATATGTTTTCATGATTATTAGATCATTGGCATGTTCTAGGAACACTAACAATGGTATCAGAGCCAATTTTAAGCATGAAAATTTTAGGGTTCATGAGACTAAAATTTGGGGCTTTTGTGTTTTGAGCATGGTTCCTTCAAATTGATGCTTTGAGCATGCTTAGATTATGTTAACTTAGAGTTGTGGATGATTAGATTTGGAATAGATTGATTGGATCAAATTTTTTAATTTCCCTTAGCATGGCCGAAACTCACTGTAATTGCACTGCAGTTTTTTGATTTTTGTAACATGAAATGATGTGTTTAAATGCATGTTTAAATGTTGATTGTTGGTTTGATTGGATTAGAATCAAAGTCAATAATGTTTATGTTAAATCAAAGAGCATGTTGAGCATGAAATGATGAATTTAGGATTCAATTTGTGTTGAGCATGAAATGATGATTTTTGGCTTCAATTTGTGTTGAGCATGAATTGATGGATTAAGCATGATTAATTAAGTTAATTGGTATTTTGGAAATATTGAGTTTAATTAATTAATCATGGCTAATACACTTTAATTAAAGTAATTGTGATATTTGGAATATTATAATTATGTTAATAAGCCTTTAATTAAGAATTGAGCAAAAAGTGTGTATTTGGGCTTAATGGGCTTGGTTTGACTAAATTTGGTTTTGGACTTTTGGATTGGATCCAATTGGGCCCAAAACCAATTCCATAAAGTCCAAATACATCACTTGGCCCTTTAAAGAATTTAATTGGGCCTAATGGGCCTAAATTGATTTGTTGGCAATAGGGTGATTCCTATTGGGCCTTGGCATTTTGGGTTTGATCCATTATGGCCAAAGCCCATGCCTTAAGAATCAATTAAAAGCCCATTGGACTTTAATTGAAAAGACATTGGATGTCATTGGGCCTTTGAGACCCATTAAGATTGGATTTGGAATCCAAGTCTTTAAGGCTTATAAGTAAGTGTAAATATTTAATTTGGAATTAAATTTAGAATTAGTATTGAATACAAATAAATTGGATTTAAAGTTGTAGTTCTATATAATTCAAGAATACGTACTTTAAGTATTTATTCTTAAACGAGTTGGACTCGTGCAAATCAAATCATTGTTTGAACATTGGATGGTCATTAATTCAAAGATTAATTAATTGGATTAGATTGATTGAATAACATGATTTGTATGAATACATGAATGTTTTGTATGAATAATGTATATCGGATGGATATTAGAAGGGCGAGGGAAATTTTGGAAATTGTAATAAATTTAGAATTTATTTAAATTGGACCTGCGTGTCCAGCCTTTTATCTCCTTCTCATTGTATTTCTCTTCTCACCTATTCCTCTAAATGTAAATGAGGTTTCTTTATTGTATTAAGTAATTGGGTAGAAGTTAGAATAGTTCTAGCTGGGGAGAGGAAAATGAGTGATTTGTTCTAGGAACAATTTGTGACATATCCATCCGCATATCATTATTAATTTATTTATACGTGCTTTATTATGTGTTTAGAATGCATGTTTAAGGGTGTATGATGATGAGACCTTAACAAAGATAATAAATTGGTTGCCAATTTGCACGCGAAAAACCCTAAAAACATATTAAGCATTTTTCCTTCCGTTGAGTGATTCTTACTCAAGATCCAAAGTTGGCACTGGTTTGTTGGCCAAAGTCAAGACCTTTGTCAATTGCGGATGTGTTTAAATCATGAAGGCTTTGTTCCATATCGGTGTCTTGTCCAAGTTGTGATTTGTTGGCCAAAGTCAAGATCACTTCTTGTTCATCAACATTGATTACGAAGCTTTCCATGTCGATGGGTTCCGCTTATCTGGGATCATTAAGTTTGTTGTGCCAAAGCCAAGGCTTAGTTGATTCAGAGGAAAAAGGTTAGGTAATATATTCGATATATTGGCATATATAAAATATATGTTTCGGACTTGGATGTCCACCTACTGGATCTAGGAATTGGATGGGATCCAATTGATCTTAGAGATCTACCTAGTTAAGTATCATACAATTTGTTGGCCAAAGTCAAGATTGTGTGTTATTTAACGGGATCCTAGCCCACTAGGAAACTAGGTTTCCGAGTACTCCACAGAGGGTTAGAGGCTCGCCGAAAAATAGTGGGAGGCAAGTAATAGATTTGCAATATTCGTTTAGTTACTTGCCATATGCGCTCAATCAAATATCATTCGTCAAATAAATTATATATTAGTTGGACTAATATTTATTGTTGGACTAATATTTATTGTTGTTTTAATTAAACAGTTGGACTGTATTCAAACCCCTTCATTTATAGTTGATTATATAATTGGATTATAGTAATCATATATTTGAATTTTACCCCTCAATTATAGTTGATTATATAATTGGATTATAGCAATCAGTATATTTGGATTTTACCGATCATTTATAATGATTATATAATTGGATTATAGTAATCAATATATATTTGATTTTAACCAATAAAATTGTAATAAGTTATATAGTTAGACTATAGTAATCATTACATTAGATTATACCTGAAATTCTTGATTAAATAGTTGGACTATTAGAATCAAGATTAAAATGAAAGCTTAGTGTTTAAAACATTATCCTAGGGAAATTGTGTTTAAAAGACTTTAATTTTCAAATTGGGAATAAATTTCAGGATAGTCCTGAAACTAAGAAGTTACTTTATTTGATAAAATAACATCTTAGGCCTAAGCCCAAAGTTAAGCAAATAGTAGAGCATGATCTTTGGAAGATTCATGTGATGATAACTTTAGTGTTTAATCTATTATGCTTGCCATAAAGACTCCTTAATTTCCTAATCAGAACTAAGGATTAGATCCTTAAAATATGATGAAAAATTGAAGGATATTCATAGATCTATTCTTAGATCTTAGAAGTATTAAATTGCAATCAACAAAACTCTTAGAGAGTTAATGGCTATTCTCAAGGAGACAAAGCCAAACTTTGCAATAAGGCAAGTAGTGCAAGGCGCATCTTACTTCAATACTCTAGAAGGCCAAGGCTTGGCCAAAGGCTTCTAGAATGTAGAAAATGGCAAAGGCAAAATCATTATAGTCTTCTAGGAAGATAAAGGACATATCCCAAAATGTCTACCTAAACTGTGGCAAACGGAGTCATTGAAGCGTGACTGCTGTATGGACAAGGCAGACATGAAGGAATAAAAGAAAGGGCAAGGCTCTGACTTTAAGTATATTTGTCATAATTATGTTCACTACTAATATTAAAATTGGATTTTAAATACTTAGTGTGATACATAAATATATGTACTGATGTGCAGAATCTGCTATGAGCAGGATACTTACTTCAAATGAGATTAATCTGCGAATCGGAAACGGGACGACAATCGCTGTTTTAACCGTAGATACCTAATTTTAGGAACTACCATTCAGTGTGTACTTAAATTAGGAAACTGTTATAATGTAACTAGTTTGACTAGAAATATTATCTCTATATCGAGTATAACTCGTTGCGAGTGTACCTTTATATTCTAGAATACTAAAGTGTTTTATTATATAAAGATGATATTGAGATAAACACATTAGATGTGAATGACAGTGTTTATATTTTGAATATGAATAAATCTCAAACATATGACATGACAAACTAATAGCTCAACTGATTTGATCAGAAGAAACTTAGTTGTTGCAGTGTTGTCTGGGACACAATTAAACAAGACTCGTATATCCACACTTTTGAAGAGTGGATACTAGGACGGATTTGATTCCATTCAATGAAGTCTACGAATCTAGTTTATTGGGCAAAGTGCCTAAAACACCTTTACTTGGTAAAAGTATAAGTGCCACCGATCTATTAGCCCTTGTTCATAGTGACGTAAGTGGGCCCATGTCTAGCTAGGCTAGAGGTGGATATGAATATTTCGTGACCTTTACGGTGGCATCGCGTATGGTTGTGTTTCTTTTAAAGAACACAAATCGGAAACTTTTAGAGTTTCGACACGAAATAGACGAACGGATCGGCTAAAGTATTAAAACATCATGGTTTGACCATAATGAAAATACTTAAGCAATAAGTTTCGCATATAATTGAAAGAGTATAGTATTCTTTCAATGAGGACTCCTCCTGGAACACGTCAATTTGACGGTGTGTCCGAACGGAGAAATCGAATTTTGTTGGACATAATAAGGTTAATCATGAGTCGCTCTGAGCTACCATTTTCCTTCAAAAGGGATAAGCATTAACAGTGCAATACTTATTTTGAATAAGGTTCCATAAAAATCTGTTTGACAGATTTCATATTAGATATGAACAGGAAAGAAACAAGGCTTTCTCACTCCTGATGATTTGGGAATGCTAGGCATACGTTTGGATGATACCAAACTAGAACCCAAATTGGATAAGTGCCTAATTAATTGGTTATCATAAGGAAACCAAAGTATAGTACTTATACAACTCACTAGAGAACAATGTAATTGTTGCTCACCAAGCGGTTTTCCTAAGAGGAATATCGAAATGCAGTGGTAAGTGGGAGGATAGTAAAACTCGATGTAAAATCGGAGTTATACTGTTCAAGGCACCAAGTCCTTAATGGAACACAAACAGTTCATCAAAGATGAAACTGTACCACAATCTTTGAATACACAAGAACCGCGTAAGTCAGAGAGAGTCAGAAAACAACCTGGGGTATAGGTTTCTGATCTCACCTCATGAAGATGTCAATCTTATTGAGGAATACAAACTGACTACGTATGAGGAAGTGATACAAGGTATCGACTCCAAATTATGGCAAAGTGCCATGAGTCCGAAATGGATTCCATGTATAACAACTATATTTAGACACTAGTTGTTGTACTGCAAGGCATTGTGCCTATTGGTACTATATAAGTCTTCAAGGAAGACATACATGGAAGGCAACATACCAACGTACTAAGCTAGGCTTGTAGCGGAAAGGTATAGTTATCAACATTGTTTTGATTACAACGAAATCTTTTACCTGTTGCCACGTTAAATCCATTTGGATAATGCTTGCTGATGCTGTATGTTTCATTTATGAATTATGGCAGCTGAACCGGAAAATCGCTTTCCTAAAAAGGAAACCTTTTGGAGGATGTTCACAACATCCTGGCGATTTTGTCGTACCAAAACTTGCAAACAAGGTTTGCGTGTTATTCGATCCATAGGGGGATTGAATTAAGCATTACGTTCTTGGAACTATCATTTTGATGTAATCATAATGGTGTATGATTTGATTCAAAATGAATATGATTCTTGTGTATATAAGGAGGTTAGTGGGAGCACACTGACAATGACTGTCCTAAATAATGATGATATGTCATTTCTTGGAAATGATATTCCCATATTATAATCGGTGAAAGCTTGGATTTCATGAAAATTCTCCGTAGAATTATTGGGAGAAACAACCTTTATTCTAGGAATAAAGATCTATGGGGATAGATTTAAAGTTGTTAACACTCTCTGAGAACTCGTACATTGAAAATGTACGTGACCTGGTGTCTCATACGCTTGAGCATATGGAGTCACAAACCAGTCAATCCCAGTGATAGTTACTGGATTGATAATAAGAAACACCGTTAGTATCTTAGAGAACTAATGATGAGTCTTAAATATGGAGATGGAGAACTTGAAGTGAATGGGATTACTGTGTTGCAAGTTTCCTAAACGATTAAGCCACTAAAATTCGTAACAACGGTACAATACAGTTTGAATAACGGTAATAAATAAAGTGATGGAAATCTTCCAAGCAAGATGCTGTTGCCGAATAACCAAAAAATGCAGGTTATTGTTGTGGGAGGCACCAATAGAAGCATCTGGGTCATTAACAAATCTAATTAGATTAGAATAGTTCTGTAGCAGCTGCGTCTGCTACAGCGCAAGAAGAAGAATAAAGAATAATGGTCTCATAGACGATCCAGATATTACTTCGACTATTCATCTGATTCGATCGGATCTTACATCGTGGCGATGTGATGATCGAATAAATACATCAGACGATAGTCATACAAATCGCTGACGAAAAGCCTTCCTCAGCAGGTTTGAGCGAACCGACATAGTTCGGTGTATGATATCGAGAGACTGGCTATAGGCCAAGTGGGAGATTGTGGGACAATTATGACCCATAGCGTCACTATTTTACAAGATCAGGTGTTGTTGGTACAATTCTAACTATGTGACAAGGAGATTACACTCTTATCATTTGTGATTAGATCACCTAGGATGTATAAATGATAAGAGTGGTCCCTTCGATTAGTTCCTGGATATTGAGCTGTATGAGACAATATCAGTCCTCGAAGGATTTAATCATTAATACCCCTAGTCGTAGTATTTACGAGACTGGAACTGGGACATCTGATGAGTGATAAATGTATCACTATTTCCCACTCATTTAACTTGATATTTTGTATAGTTTCTTGAGTTTTGTGAATATTTTGATGTGTTTTGTGTTATTTTGCAGATAAATAAAGATTCAGGACATTTTAGAGGTGATTTGGAGCAAAACTGTGAAATTTGGTGAAATTTGGCAAAAAGGGTATTTTGGTCATTTTGGACGTCCCGACACAAATTTTGGTAATTTTGGGCATCCCGACACCAAAATAAAGTTTCAAGATATTCTGGAGGTGATTTGGAGCAAAATTGTGAAATTTGGCAAAAAGGGTATTTTGGTAATTTTGGGCGTCCCGACACCGAGGGTATTTTGGTAATTGCACCACCATGCCACATGTCGAAGATTCAACGAGCCGTCATTTTTAGCACACCATGACACGTGTCGAAAATTCAGCGATCCAAAAAAAATAATAATAAAATAATAAAATAATAAAGTAATAAAAATCAGAAAAATAATAATAAAAAATTAGATTTTTTTGCCTATAAATAGATTTCGAATTTTTAGTTTCAAATGTACCTCTTCCTCTGAAATCCTTATAAATAAATTGAGAGTTCTTCATATTTTCTTCTTTTATTCAGTTTTATTTACGCTTTGTAGTAGTAATTCTATCCATCTATGATGGGGTAACTTATCTATGCTGAGGTAATAAGGTAATACTTTTACTTTTACTATTTAGATTAATCTCCCTTAAAAATAATATATTTACTATTTAAAAAATGAATTAATCAGGATACCGCCAGATTGGTCGGTTGGTAATAAAATTCCTTTTCCGCCTTTATGGCTGGTTATTTTGGTTCCGCCTTTATGGCTGGTTACTTTGGTTCCGCCTTTATGGCTGGTTTACTTAAATTGACTTAATCAGGTTACCGCCTATATGGCTGGTTGGAAATAATCACAAGTTTATATATCATTTTATTGGGAGATATCTAAATAGTAAATAGTAGAAGTTGATTCCTTTTGCCTTAGCATTTCTTTTCGTTTCTTTGCAAATTACTACTTTACAAATACTTTTCAGCAATTTCTATTTATGTCTTTTAAGTTTTATCAGTTTTAGTTATGTGTTGTAACTAAGTTAAATATCTAGGGTTGTGATAAAATCTAATATCACCAGTTTATAAAGGGTTAGATTACAGTATGGGTAATTAAAGAATTATTTGTTGAGTCATAATCTTAAAGCCTTTTTATTAACTGGCCATTAATAAAATTGATTAGTTAAACTTAAAATGAACTAGACATAGGGATTTTAAGTTTAAGACCTTATACTCAACAACCCACGATCTTCTTTAAGGATAGATAAACCTTTAATAGATTTCCTTACAGGATAGAAATATACCTGTTGGGCGGGGGGTAATCAATAATTGGAATTCAATCTTAATGAATCTAGGTAATTTAATTGACATAGACATATGATTCAATTTGATTATTCTAGGTATTTGTAAATGACCATCGGAAGAGGCTTTTACATAATTTAGTATTCCAGATTAATAATTTAATATTTTACCCAACTATGATTTAACTACTTCATCTTTTAATTAATATTGGAAGAATTCACAACCCTAGATAGTCTTAATTCTCATTAATCTATTCTCAAATTTCTTTTACTTGTTTTAAATTTAGAATCATCGTCATTTTAATCAAACAATTTGTTAGATATCAGTAATCACTTAACCTCATAAAATTAATAGAATAGGTAATAAGTCCTCGTGGGATCGATATCTTTTTATACTACTTGAACGATACGTGCGCTTGCGTTTAACGTGTGTGATTACGCCGGTCAAGTTTTTGGCGCCGTTGCCGGGGACTTCTTTATCTTTTACTATTAGTTTAAAGGTTAGATACGTTACTTGTGTCTAATTTTCCTTTTTACTTATTACTTTCGTTTTATTGTGTTTCAGGTTATCACAATCTTAATGAGACGAACCAGAAGCTTTGAACTACAACCGCTTGACCCAGAAATTGAAAGAACCATCAGACAATTGAGAAGAGAAAGGCGACAAGGCCAAGAAGCAATTGTAACATGGAACCTGAACCTTTGCAAGTTGCACCACCATTCCTATTCGAGACAGAACAATTCCGGTGGTTGACAGACTCATTTCATGTATTGTACTTCCTCCCTTACCAGCAAATATGCAGGTGACATCAAAACTTGCATTCAGATGATACAACAATCAGTACAGTTTGGGGGGAATGCAACTGAAGATCCTAATGCCCACATCAGCAACTTCCTGGAAGTTTGCGGTACTTTCAATTACAACCGAGAAGCTGAAGAAGCAATGCGACTTCGTGTTTTTCCATACTCTTTGAAGGACAGAGGTAAAGCTTGGCTACATTCACTACCAGCTGGTTCCATCACCACTTGGAACGCTTTAGCCACCAAATTTCTTGCAAAGTACTTTCCACCAGCCAGAACTGGAAAGTTGAGGAATGACATCACATCCTTTGTACAACAAGAATCAGAAACTCTCTACGAAGCTTGGGAAAGGTACAAAGATTTGCTCAGGAAATGTCCTCACCATGAGATTCCAAAATGGCTTCAAGTCCAAACATTCTATAATGGACTTTCTGGAATTATGAGAACCACAATTGATGCTGCTGCCGGAGGAGCATTAATGGCAAAAGGAGAAGATCAAGCTTGGGACCTAATTGAAGAAATGGCCAACAACAATTCATTGTGGCCAACAGAAAGGAGCATGATTCAACGAATTGCTGGAATTTATGAGGTTGGAGCCAATTCAGCAGTCAACCACCAACTGGATCAGATATGCAAATTTATGGAGACTCTTAACATTGGATCCACAAGTTCACCATATGGAGGAGCACCAGAATCAAATCAACATGAAGAAACGGTGAATTATGTCAACAATTTCAACAGACAGGGGAACAATCCATATTCCAACACCTACAACCCAGGGTGGAGGAATCATCCCAATTTTTCATGGAGCAACAATTCAGGCCAACAACAGAACTATCCACCACCTGGATTTCAGCAACATAACAAAGGCCAGGAGCAGACAAATGAACCAGGAATAGCAGAAGTGTTGGCTCAGTTAAAAAAGTACGATGCTATGTTTCAAAGCCAATCTGCTTCCATCAAAGCACTAGAGAATCAAATTGGACAACTGGCCAATGCTCAGAGTTACAGACCGCCAGGTACCCTTCCCAGCAACACAGAACCAAATCCAAGGAACATGGGAAAGGAGCAGTGTAATGCCATCATGTTAAAAAGTGGTACTGAAATCAACAAAGATGTTGGAGCCAAAACGACAACTGAGGATGTTCCAAAAGAAACAGAGAGAAACAGATGGATGAAAAAGAAGCAAAGGAAAAAAAACAGATCACTCCACCTCCACCTTTTCCTCAACGCCTTCAGAAAAGTAAACTGGACAAGCATTTTGCTCGATTCTTGGAGGTTTTCAAAAAGCTGCACATCAACATCCCTTTTGCAGAAGCTTTGGAACAAATGCCCAGCTATACTAAATTCATGAAAGATATTCTTTCACGAAAACGGAGATTGGGAGATTATGAGACAGTAGCATTATCAGAAGAATGCAGCGCCATCATTCAGAGAAAACTTCCCCCAAAGTTGAAGGATCCTGGAAGTTTCACCATTCCTTGCATCATAGGAGAACATAATTTTGGTAAGGCTTTATGTGATTTAGGTGCAAGTGTTAACTTAATGCCTTTTTCTATTTTCAGGAAACTGCAGATTGGAGAAGCAATGCCTACTTCAGTTTCACTACAACTTGCTGATCGAACGCTCGCATTTCCAAGAGGAGTTGTTGAGAATGTGTTAGTTAAAGTTGACAAATTCATTTTCCCAGCAGATTTTATTGTCCTTGATATGGAGGAAGACGCAGACGTGCCAATCATCCTCGGAAGACCATTCTTGGCTACAGGTCGAACCATTATTGATGTACAAAAAGGAGAATTAACCATGAGGGTACAGGACCAAGAAGTAACATTCAATGTTTTCAAGGCCATGAATTTACCAGACGATGAAAAGAAGGAGGAATGTTTCAGACTTGATGTGATACACAGTACCATTCAGAACTCCAATGCAATGCAAAGTTCTACTGACAAACTTAAAACATGTCAATTGCCTGTGGAGCCTGAAGATAAAGCGTCTTTTGTACTGAAAGAGCCAATTCTTGCACAACAAGCAACAGAAGAGAAAAAGATCCACCAGCTCAACGAATGGGAGGAATTTCACAAACAGCCTTTTGAGGATGCCAAATTATACAAAGAAAAGGCAAAGAAAAGACATGATGAGAAATTAGTGCGCATACAACTGGAACTAGGGCAGAAGGTACTGTTAAACAAATCAAGGGGGAAATTCTTCCCTTGGAAGCCAAAATCACGGTGGTCAGGTCCATTTGTGATCACCAAAGTTTTTCCAGATAGAGCCGTTGAGATACATGATCCTGACTTCAACAAAACTTTCAAAGTTAAGAACAGGCGTGTCAAACACTATTGGGGAGAACCGTTGGAGCGACAAAAAGAAAGTGTCACACTTTCAGATTCAGCATAACGTTCGAAAAGTCACGTCTAGCTGACGACCATTAAACTTAGCGCTAGCAGGGAGGCAACCCATGCAAATTTAGTATATATTGCAATTGGTGTGATTTTATTTTGTGTGTTTAGTTTTTGCAGATAAAGAAATTTCAAAATGGAAGAAGCTCTCCCAAGTCTTCACAAGCAATTTCCTTCTCTCCCTCAAAAATCTCTGATGAAAGTTTACAAAGCTCGCTTGGAACGAATGAGACTACTAATGATCAAAGGTATTCCTACTGATATTTGTTGGGTAATCGAAGCACGTATCCGTCTAGCAGGTGAGTTTTCTGAGACTTGTAGTTCTTATTTACCTGGTTTTGGAAGAAGCACCTATGCAAAGAAACGTAGAGCTAAGCAAATAGGTGTTTGTTACAAATGTGCGCGTTGGAATTGCAATACTCGTTGTCGTTCTTTAGGAATGGTGTCTGATAATCGTGAAGATAAAATTAAATTCATTAGGGATGGCTTGAGTAAGGAGTCTTTAGATGATATTTCTTCGACTCTTGAGACGCATCCCAGTGGATATGTTCATATAGCCATTCACAAATTACACACACAATTCCAAAAAGAAAGACAACAATTAAGTCTAGGGAATCTGACTCAAAAAGACCCTGTTTGCCAATTTATAAGAAAATTGGATGGGAAGCTTGTTCCTGACGCATAGATGTCAATCAAGCCGTTACTTTTCTTGTACATATTATATCTCTTGTCTTTTTCTAGTAATTGATTTGTTTTATTGTTTTCTCCGACAGGATCCAGATCTTGTTGACTATCACGATCTATTTTATTATTTTGCTACTAATCGTCCTTCGGAAGATACTTGTGCTATTATTTTATTCACCCTTTTCAGGTACTATAAATTCAACTCATCATTGCACTTTTGAAGACATCCATAGTAA
Organism: Zanthoxylum bungeanum; assembly: GCA_019454045.1. Lineage (NCBI taxonomy): Eukaryota > Viridiplantae > Streptophyta > Magnoliopsida > Sapindales > Rutaceae > Zanthoxylum > Zanthoxylum bungeanum. The sequence goes on from SKCR01044174.1 coordinate 94,842, forward strand.
AAAAAATAAAAATGGAAGCCACTTCAAGAAGACGAATTGAAAACATTTGTGTGTTTTGCGGTAGTACTGTTGGTACTAAACCACAATACATAGAAGCAGCACAGGAATTGGGTCGAGTCTTAGCAGCAAGGAATATGCATTTAATATATGGCGGAGGCAATCTTGGACTAATGGGGATCGTTTCAAAGGCCGTACAAGAAGAAGGCAGTCATGTTTTGGGAATCATCCCAAAACCCTTGGCAGAGGCAAATCTTATTGGATCATCAAACGGAGAGGAACTGATCGTGCCAGGTATATGTCTGAACGACTGGTTGAAATGATTAACCGTTCTGATGCTTTTATTGCTTTGCCAGGTGGCTTGGGTACATTGGAGGAAATTTTTATAGTACTATCTTGGGCGAACCTGAACATACACCAGAAACCGCTTGGACTGCTCAACGTTGATGGATTTTATGATTTTCTTTGTGTGTTTCTTGATGATGCTCGGAGAAATGGGTTCGTGACAAAACCAATGAAAGAACTCCTTTTTACTGCCAGAACTGCTCCAGATTTAATTGATCAACTCATTGCCTATGAACCACAAGTTGACCCTATCATTTCAAAGATAAAATGGTCTGATGATGATCGTGGTAAGAAGCGTCGAATTAATCTGGATCTTAACCTTTAAATTTCTTGTAGAGTTTCAGCTAACCAGGTATTATCTTCTTAATTCTCCTTTTATCTTGATTTTTAGTTTTTGTGTTTTAGTCCAAAATTTTTCGAAAAATACAAAAAAAAATTAAAAAATTAATAAAAACAAAGGGCATATTTAAAGCTAGGTGATGGTTTGGTGTCTTCCTTCACTCACTACCTTTTTATAAGGAAAAGATGTGGAGGCACCTAGATAATCATTCACTTGTAGCGTGTTGTGACAGACTAGTTTGGAGGACTCGTTGTTTATTCCTGACAACAAGCGATAAGAGCCTAAGGGGGCTAGGGTACTTAAGTGAGCCTCGCTCCACCTTCCCTCTGGGGAATCTACAACGGGAAGTCCATTCGACAGTTAGTCACACACCATAAATTCGTTGGCACGTACCATAAGGTATAAAAAAGGTGCGTTCACTTGGTCGCTTGAACCCTTGAGTGGGGAGTCCTAGTTGTGAACAATCCTTGTCAGCGAGAGCCTTTTTAAAAAAAAAAAAAAAACATGTAAATTATAGTTTTATGACTAGTAGAAATATGTGGTTGTTATGTTGACTAAAAAGATGAAATTGGTAAGAAATAGCTGTGTAAGGAATTTCCACTCCTGAGACGTATTTCAAACCTAATTCAAAACAAGTTAATTTTTGTTTATTCACTTTTGAATTATTTAATCTGTAAATTCTCCATTAAACTGACTAAAATGAATCTTCATATACTTAGTTAGCAGATATTATCAACATACATGGTAACATACAGACATGAGCTAAAATTGAAAAGTTTGTAATATCCAGTACTCTAGTTCATTTGGAGGAAACATCTAAAAAATAGTGATGGAATAAAAAAAAAAAAAAAAAAAAAAAAAAAACTATGAGATCCGAGTTATTAAGTCTGTAAGGGTATTTTAATACCTAGTGCCCTAAAACCAACTGGTTTGGGAGTCATTGGCCCAAAGCTCGTTACATGGATCAAAAATGATGAAAAATTTATATATATGTATATATATCTGAAGTCTGAGTAATTAAGTCCTTAGGGGTGTCTTAACACCTGATGCCCTAAAGCCAACTGGTTTGGGAGTCACCGACCTAAAGCTCGCTACATAGATGGAAGATATTGTATAAAATAAAAAAATAGAAAAAAAAAAATCAGAAAATTAGAAAATTTATTCCATTACTATAAAAAGATGTGAATTCTGATAAAACTTTAGAACAAAAATATTACTCTCTTATCAACTGCACTTATGACCGTTGTGGGCAAAAATGAGTTGTTTAATATTTTGTTGGCTGTATATATGAAGAATGGTAAAAATAATCGGAGAGAATTTACTTATTCAGTAATTTAGAATGAAAAAAAACATCTAGTAACTTGGATTAGAAATTTCACCTGATTAGTCACTAACATCTTTATTCTCTTTCCGCTTGTCTTTTTGCTTTTGTGTGCATTAGTTTCACTACCTTTTTACTTTATAAAATGTTTGTGGGTATCATTGCTGTAAACCTTCACGAGACTACAACTCGTCCACTAGGGACACCTAGGGGTTTAAAGGCTTGTTGCATATGCTAAATGCAATCGTGATCCCTACGAAAGTGGCTTAGTTAAAATTTTATTATGTTATTTTATTTTGCTCGAGGACTAGCAAAATGTTAGGTTTGGGGGGTGTGATGAGTGATAAATGTATCACTATTTCCCACTCATTTAACTTGATATTTTGTATAGTTTCTTGAGTTTTGTGAATATTTTGATGTGTTTGTGTTTTATTTGCAGATAAATAAAGATTCAGGACATTTTAGAGGTGATTTGGAGCAAAACTGTGAAATTTGGTGAAATTTGGCAAAAAGGGTATTTTGGTCATTTTGGACGTCCCGACACAAATTTTGGTAATTTTGGGCATCCCGACACCAAAATAAAGTTTCAAGATATTCTGGAGGTGATTTGGAGCAAAATTGTGAAATTTGGCAAAAAGGGTATTTTGGTAATTTTGGGCGTCCCGACACCGAGGGTATTTTGGTAATTGCACCACCATGCCACATGTCGAAGATTCAACGAGCCGTCATTTTTAGCACACCATGACACGTGTCGAAAATTCAGCGATCCAAAAAAATAATAATAAAATAATAAAATAATAAAGTAATAAAAATCAGAAAAATAATAATAAAAAATTAGATTTTTTTGCCTATAAATAGATTTCGAATTTTTAGTTTCAAATGTACCTCTTCCTCTGAAATCCTTATAAATAAATGAGAGTTCTTCATATTTTCTTCTTTTATTCAGTTTTATTTACGCTTTGTAGTAGTAATTCTATCCATCTATGATGGGGTAACTTATCTATGCTGAGGTAATAAGGTAATACTTTTACTTTTACTATTTAGATTAATCTCCCTTAAAAATAATATATTTACTATTTAAAAAATGAATTAATCAGGATACCGCCAGATTGGTCGGTTGGTAATAAATTCCTTTTCCGCCTTTATGGCTGGTTATTTTGGTTCCGCCTTTATGGCTGGTTACTTTGGTTCCGCCTTTATGGCTGGTTTACTTAAATTGACTTAATCAGGTTACCGCCTATATGGCTGGTTGGAAATAATCACAAGTTTTATATATCATTTTATTGGGAGATATCTAAATAGTAAATAGTAGAAGTTGATTCCTTTTGCCTTAGCATTTCTTTTCGTTTCTTTGCAAATTACTACTTTACAAATACTTTTCAGCAATTTCTATTTATGTCTTTTAAGTTTTTATCAGTTTTAGTTATGTGTTGTAACTAAGTTAAATATCTAGGGTTGTGATAAAATCTAATATCACCAGTTTATAAAGGGTTAGATTACAGTATGGGTAATTAAAGAATTATTTGTTGAGTCATAATCTTAAAGCCTTTTTATTAACTGGCCATTAATAAAATTGATTAGTTAAACTTAAAATGAACTAGACATAGGGATTTTAAGTTTAAGACCTTATACTCAACAACCCACGATCTTCTTTAAGGATAGATAAACCTTTAATAGATTTCCTTACAGGATAGAAATATACCTGTTGGGCGGGGGGGGGTAATCAATAATTGGAATTCAATCTTAATGAATCTAGGTAATTTAATTGACATAGACATATGATTCAATTTGATTATTCTAGGTATTTGTAAATGACCATCGGAAGAGGCTTTTACATAATTTAGTATTCCAGATTAATAATTAATATTTTACCCAACTATGATTTAACTACTTCATCTTTTAATTAATATTGGAAGAATTCACAACCCTAGATAGTCTTAATTCTCATTAATCTATTCTCAAATTTCTTTTACTTGTTTTAAATTTAGAATCATCGTCATTTTAATCAAACAATTTGTTAGATATCAGTAATCACTTAACCTCATAAAATTAATAGAATAGGTAATAAGTCCTCGTGGGATCGATATCTTTTTTATACTACTTGAACGATACGTGCGCTTGCGTTTAACGTGTGTTGATTACGCCGGTCAAACATCGATACTACGGAATAGACTAGTATGCACTTGTCGCGTTGTGGTAGCAATAACGACATAGTTCTCATATTTTAAGTATTGGATACTTTGCAAGGTGATATGAGGTTGGTTTACCGATGGTACATAAATATTTCGCTCTGGATAGACCCCTCGAATTCCATTCTGGTAGTATGACTATGTGTCTATGGAAGTCCGATATCAGGGTAGGTGAATTTGGTCTTAACCTGAGACTTGCATCGCTAATACTTCGACAATCGGTATGCTTTAGTTTGGTCGTCCGGGCTTAACCGGTTCTGTGTACGCTCTGCTGGATATATTGAGAATCGGTAGTGTATTGGGTGTGATGTCAAGAAGGAAAGTATCACTCATCTAGTGGAGATGAAGATTGTGCACGTAAGATACGGTACTAGTGTCTTAAGTACGCATCATCGGGATATATGACTAGGTCATGTATATCCGATAATAGAGACTAGTTACCAGACATCCGACATTTGCTTCGTACGGGGCAGACACAGTTCCAGCCCCAGGCCTAGCACGTGACATTCGATACTAGATCACAATACGCAATACTACGTATACTACGCCTGACATAGATTATATATTCCAGTAAAAATTTTTCTGGAGAATTGGGTAGGCACGGTGCTTTGCTAGAAGCCAACCATGTCTTGTAAATCGGTAAGCACGTGGTACGGGTACGCCTGTATTCGGATAATCCGATGACCGTATTTACTGCCAACATATCCAGGGATCTCTTGGGTCGCTTCCCAAAGATTCACCGATGACAGTTGATTTCATTAGAATTAATCTGGGATTAATTAGAGAGAGAATTAATCTGGGATTAATTAAGAGAGATAAAATTAACTGGGATTAATTGAGGTATTATTTAATCTGGGATTAAATGTGTTCGGAAGAGAGAGAACGCGATTAATTTGGAATTAATCGGTAAAATAATTTATAGTTAATTTGATTTTTCTATATTATTTATTGTTATGGGCTAAAATTAATATATATCGGATATATTAATATGAATTGGATTTCATTACGAAATTAAAGTCGGACTTTAATACGAACGAACGAATTAATTTAGAATTAATTCGTAAACGACGTTCGTAATATATTTGCGACGGGCATCGTTATTTAATTAAATTAGATTTAATTATTTAACGACGAAAGTTCGTTTAATCGGATTTTAACGGATCCGAGCCGCGGCAAATGTTCGTAAGACATTTTGAATTTTGAATTCAAAATGGTGGGGCCCACTTCACACATGTCACACATGTGAAGTGGTGGTTGGAAAGTGGTTGGCATTTATGCCAAAACCGCTTACTTTCCAACTACTTGGTTTAGGTGAAACAAAGACTCCAACTACATAGTTTGGTTGAAAAGGGTAAATACCCTTTAACAAAACCCTAGCCCTTCTCTCTCTTCACTTGGGTAATTCAACACTTGAAACAAATGAAAAACCCTAATACACAAGTGTTTGGCGTGGAATTGGAGCCACAATGGGCGTGAATCTCCTCTCCATTCTCTCTTTGATTTTGTGGCAAAATCAATCAAAGCTAGCACTTCACAAATCAACAAAGTTGGAAAGGGAAACAACTTCAAGGTTGGAATCAACACTCAAAGTTTGGAATCAACAAAGGAAGGATCTTGGAGATCTTCAACTCAAAGCTTGGAATCAACAAAGGAAGGCTCTTGGAGATCTTCTTCTCAAAATTGTAAAAGCTCAAATCCGTTCATTGTAAGTATATTCTGCAACTTATAATGATTCTTTTCATATGTTTTCATGCTTATTAGATCATTGGCATGTTCTAGGAACACTAACAGAACCATGATGTTAAGCTTCCATAACGCGCACAAGTGTGATACTAGTCTATTCCGCAGTATCGATGTCCAGTCTTGATAATACTACGACTAGGGATATTTAATGATTAAACCTTTCATGGATTAATACTGTATCATATCTTATTAATCCGGTACTAATCATATGGACTTTTATCATTTATATATCCAGGTAATCCAATGACAAATGATAAAAAAGCAATTTCCTTTGTCACATAGTTAATTTTGTACAAGAACACCATGTCCTTTACAAAATAGTGATTCAATGGGTCATAATTGTCCAAACATTTTGTGCCTTGGAGAAATTCATAACATCATCTACCAAAATAAAATTTGTGAGACGGTCCTTCGAAATTCTCCAATGAACCTACGCTGCACTCTAGATCCATCTTATGAAGTAAACCTGAAAGAACCTCCATAGCCAAATTAAAAATAAAGAGATATAGGATCCCCGTGCCGCAACCTACGACTGCAATGGACAAAACCAATTCAACTCCCCATTAATAGAAATCGAGAATATAGTAGAGGTCTACACTCTCGAATCCAGCAAACCATCCTCTCCGAATACCCAATGGTCCTCAACCCCTCAACCATGAAATCCTAACGGACTGTATCACAGGCCTTCATCAAATCAATACTAATAGCACATCTCGACACCCCACCACTCTTATGATAATTTCTCATCCAATCCTAGCATAATAAAAATTTTATCACTAATACGCTGACCCGCAATAAAGTAGATTGGTTAGCTACCATCTAAGGAAGAACCATTTTAATCCAATCAATAATAGTATTGGCAATACACTTCAAAATAGTGTTGCAACACGAAATGGGCTAAAATCCTTAACTTGCGAATGATTAGGAACCTCGGAATTAGCGCTATAGTAATAGCATTCACTTGCTTCCAAAGCTTCCGAACAAAAAGAAAGACCGAATAGCAAGAAGGGACATCATCACCCATGACACTCCAAGCCTTTTTAAAGATGACTGAGGTAACTTAAGAGTACCGTTCCATATCCATGCGTGATCATCACCTCTATATGATTGAAGTGATACTTCCATCTTGGACATCTCACACCCAATACACTACGATTCTCAGTTTATACCCAGAAGAGGCATACACAGCCTGTTAAAGCCCCTGACGACCAAAACAAAATTATATTGATTGTCGGAAGTAGTAGCGATGCAAGTCTCAGGTTAAGACCAAATATACCTTACCATGATTCGGATATCCATAGACACATAGTTATACTACCAATGGGATTCCGAGGGGTCTATCCAGAGCGAAGCTGTTCCCGTACCATTGGTAAACAGAACCTCCTATCACACTTGCATAAGTATCCAATAATTAAATTTATGAGAATTATGCCGTTAAGCTTCCATAAACGCGCAAGTGCGATACTAGTCTATTCCGCATTATCGATGTACAGTCTCGATAATACTACGACTAGGGATATTTAATGATTAAACTTTCGTGATTAATACTGTGTCATATCTTATTAATCTGGGTAACTAATCATATGGACTTTTATCATTTATATATCCATGGTAATCCAATTACAAATGATAAAAAAGTAATTTCCTTTGTCAACCTAGTTATTTTGTACAAGAACACCATGTCCTTTACAAAATAGTGATGCTATGGGTTCAAATTATCCAACAATTTCCCACTTGGCCTATAGCCACTCAC